>JANIEQ010001645.1:0-12735 GCA_024708375.1 Oxalis stricta | reverse complement strand
TCATTTGGATGAATTTAAAAGCAATACATCGCGATTTCGGCATCTTAACGATCATATACGTACAAATGTTTTATCGTGAGTTCCCAATATGCATCATCAATAATTTTATTTTTATTTTTTGGTTGGAAGCCTGTGGCGTAGCCGGCGCATTAAGTGTTTTGCTAATGTATGCGACGGATGCCATTTATCCTGTCTTGCATTTACCGGTCTAAAATGAGGTCAGAGTACCGGTTGTCGGAGAGCCCTTTGCAACGATTGCTGCGTTCATTTTTGTTGCGAATTATGTGCCCTTTGTCAAGAGTATCGCGAGCTTCAAAGCCGTGGATTCGACATGTCATTGGGTACAGATTAATGTATTGACTATGGCCAGAGCAACTGATCAATTTTATTACTTCTAATTTTTTATAAGATGATAACTGAATTTTAATTGTTCTTTTAATTTTAATTAATATTAGATTACAAGGAAATCTAGCCAGACAGAATGGAGGTGTCATTAATGGTTCCTCCAACAGCTCCTGTGATGGAATGATCTCAAAGGCTGGAGATAACAGTTTCAGATCATACAAGTTGCTATGCTAGCTGATAAGGAAAAAAAAAAAAGAAATTGTATTGTTTAATTTGTTTCTTATATGTTCTGTGAGGGTGTGACTATGACTCTATTTTTCCCTATTGTCCATTAATAAGAGCACGACGTATGGTGTCATTTTCCAATTACTCGCACAAAATTAATTTAGTTATTAATATGGATATGGATGTAAATTTCTCGGATCAGACGATCAGTTTTTTTCTAAGGAGAAAATTTTATTCCTCTGTCCCAAAATAGATGTAAATTTTTCACTACAAATCAGATATGTACTCTGACTACTGGCATCTTAAAATAATATCAATAAGAAAAGAAAATTTAAGGTGGCCGAATTAATCGCGTCAGCAGCTATAGCCTCCGGATTAAAAGCTACTCCCTCCAAATTACTTCAAATTAAAAAGCTCGAAAGTCAAAATCGTAGATGTTACTGGTTTGCGTCACCCACTATCAAAAGATGTTTACAGTGCTTCAACCGATAAAAGAGTCTGGAACTATGAATACAAACTATCCTAGATTGGATACATGGCATTCAAATAACAAATAATTCTAATAAATTAAGTAAATGTTACCAACATAATTAAGTAAATGCCGCTTATAATCAACACTAATGCCTTTTCCAGAAGACCAATAAATACCTAGGGCTGTCAATCGGTTCGGTTTTGACCAAATTGTAACCGAACCGATTTTATTCGGTTACTATTTTCATAATCAAGCTGAACCGAAATAATTTTCGAATTCGATTCGATTTTAACCGATTTGTGTACTGGTTCGATTTCGCAAACTCGAAATCTAACCGATTAAAATTGAAAAAATAAAAATTCCAAAATCAACAGAAATTGATCAATAAATTGAGAATCAATATTTTCACCATCAGAACTAAGAATGCAAACTAAAAAAGAAACTCAGAATACAGAGAGTTCAATATTTCACCATTAAAAATTGAAAAAAAAAATTATACAAGTACTGAAGCTTCAAGACACAAAGAACTCTAATATTCGTGATGAAGATTGAAGCCGCAATTTTTCATAGATCGACGGCTTCTCTTATCTTTCGGGGTTTAGGCAACTCCGTAATCGATCCGACGCAGCTACAGAGCATATCTAGTTTGAAATTGCAGAGGTAGATCGAATTTTGAAGAGAGAAATCCATGTCGAGCCACTGAGAAGCAGAGAACAAAGAAATCAGATTGGATTTTCAACTTAATAGGATTTGTATTTGGAGAGGGATAGATTAGTTTTGATTTGAGAGAGACATAGATTAGATGGTGCGAGAAAGATGCAGAGACTTCTGAGAAGCAGGTTGAGGACCAGAGTGAGACATGTGAGAGATCTGTGACTTTGAGTTGATGAGCTTCACGATGAGGGAAGCAGAGGTGTAAACAAACCTGAATTTGAGTCAAAACTGCAGCATTTTTGTACTGTAGCCTCGGAGACTTAAATCAGTTCGGTTAAATCGATCGGTTATCCGTACGTAGAACCGAAATACCCGAAAGATCGAAATAAGCCCTATTTTATGAATGACCAAATCGAGACCCAAAAAGTCGACTAAACTCAAATTTTCTAGTAGCTGGTTAAATCGGATCGATTTTGGTTCGGTTCGGTCGAAGTTTCCTTGACACCCTACAAATACCTCAATGAGCAAACCATAACGAGTCGCTGACACAGCAACCTCAAAGCCGCTTCATTCCAAATGCCAAAAAAGAAGCCAATTCCTGAGATGTTCAACGATAGCGCATTAACCGTATTTTAACAAAATCGGCAGCCTAGCAAAGAGCTTTCAAAAGTATCCAACAGCTTAGACTAATTCGTCTGCCAATATCATACCAATCTGTAACCCAGTGCTGAAGCAAGCTCTTCCGAAATGGTGAGTAAGCTTGTTCTCTTCTATAGTTTTTCATTTGTTAAATCATTCAGAGTCATCCACAACCTTTGATCATTAACATTCACAATATATTTTGGTGTCCGTATGGTTTGATTTTTTTGAAGATATTTTTTCGTTTTCAAAAAGTAAATGTGTGTTTAGTTGTCAATTTTTTGTAACTTTTTTCAAAAAATAAAGTGGTCGAAAACCGACTTTTGAGAAATATAAATAAATTGTTATTTTTAAAGAAAGTAAAAAAAAAGAAAACTGTACATTTTGATTAAAAAGTTCTTTCAATAGCCATATGGACCCTTAAGTTTCTAGTATGACGTGACTCGTGAGGATATTCCCAGTTGTATGAAAATTACGACAAGGCAAGAAAATGGTACTTTTTTTGTTAAGTCTGCCTAATCCATTAAAGTTTAAACCTTGTATTTTCGTCCAAAATGACGATTTCATGATTCAGTACTACTGTGACACTAACTAAGTGATAGAAAACCTTATGAATCGGGGTTGAGTAATTGTATTGAAAAGTTATTTGAGAGTTAAATTAAATAAAGGAGGGATTGGTCCTGACCGGAGTTCATTACTTATTTTTTCTTATTAGAAATCTGAATTAGTCCTAAGTTATTATTAAGAATCAAGCTTAATTAATCTTTTTTTTTGTTTATTGACATTCACTTAATTAATCTTTGAATACCCAAAATTCAATAATCTAATAATCAACCTGCCACCTGGACTAATCAAACGACGCGATCGAGTCCCATTTCTCAGGCAGCTACTTGGACGTTGACTGCTGTCAAGCCGTTGACCATAACTTAACAAATTTCTCATCTCACTTCAATTTCTGATTACCTTCCTTAATCATGCATTGGATTAGTATCTACCACACATTCTCATATAAGTCATATTATTCATTGCTTTGATATATACTTACTCGATCATCATCATATTTCTTAAACAAGAATAAGGTTTCACTAGGTACTATCATCATCATAATTAATAGAATTTTTAACCATGTATAACTACTCTTCAGAGAAAAGTTATTACAATAATGAGAAGTTCGTGATGTCACACTTCCAGCCACCACCTCCGCCGCAAACGGCCGATGATCCTCTGGCTGATGATGATCAGACGACAACATCCGGTATTCCTGTGAGCAGCGAATACTACTCGGAGAATTCGAACTCCAACAACCCTCCCGAAATCCCTTATCCTTATTTCGTAAAACCTAAGAAACAGGTACCATGGTCAACCGGCTTATGCGATTGCTTTTCCGATTATCGAAACTGTAAGTCCAAAATTGCAGATTAATTATGTCAAATCTATATAATATAAATCATATGATCGGATTTAAATTAACTGCTAATAAAATTTACTACTTTTAATTATATATAGGTTGTATTACTTGTTGGTGTCCATGCATCACTTTTGGACAAGTTGCTGAAATAGTAGATAAAGGTTCATCAGGTAATTATTGAACATAATTTCTATAGATTTATATTGCGATCGATGTAATGTAATCGGCGACGATTAAGTAACTAATCAAGATTATTAAATTTTGACAACCAGCATGTGGAGTAAATGGGGCGCTGTACACAGTAATAGCTTGTGTGACGGGATTTCCTTGTTGTTATTCTTGCTTCTACCGGGCTAAAATGAGGGAGCACTACTTGTTGAAGAAGACTCCTTGTGGAGATTGCTTGGTTCATTGTTTCTGCGAATATTGTGCTTTATGCCAAGAGTATCGTGAGCTCAAAAACCGTGGTTTCGATATGACTGTAGGTTAGTATATACTCCCTTCATATCAAAATAATGATCATATTATGTATTTTTAGGTTCAATTCCAGTCTGACTAATATGTACATATACAAAAGGAGTAACATAATTTCAAGATATCCAAGTTTAATTTTACTCAAAAATATATTTTGTTTAATAGTAATTAAGATAGAAAATATAGTAAAAGTTTTTCGATTTTAAATGTGAATTAGGGTGGCATGGAAATGTAGAGAGGCAAACTCGAGGCGTAGAGATGAGTGGAGTGCCGCAGCCACAGCAACAGCCGGCAGCTCCTCCGTCTATGGAACAAGGAATGACCAGATAAGACAGATCTGTAACGACGGTGGCATATAAATTACATCTAGTTAAGTATTGTATCTAGTCAAGTATTAGTATAAGTATATATAAAATAAATCCTCTCAGTGACCACGAAATAGTCAAAGAAACATGTGTTGACTTAGAAATTTCCTATCTGTTCGTAACTAGTAGAGCCTTAAAATAAATAAATTATGGTTGTGCGCTCCATCAATATCAATTGAATTAATTAATTTTTAGTATGTTACATTATCACGCAATTTGACATGAATGAATGTATTTAACTTAGAAAGTGGAAGAAAATTGCAAGAGAAAGAAATTAAAGAATGTAATTCTAAGGATTTTTTTTTTTGTTTCTTGGTCATGTTTTGTGATGATGTTTTCAAGGCTTAAAAAAAATATGTTCTCTAAATGTTGCATAATACATCTGTTTCAAATTAAATATAAATTAATATTTAATTTATATGTAAAATTTTGTATTTAAGTTTAGAAAGATTTGATACAGTAGTAAGTTAACATCACTCTTACTTTTTTTTTTTTTTGTGGGAAAGAGTTGAGTTGACACTTAACATCACTCATCAACTGAAAAGTGAAAACATACAACCAGAAAGCGTAGAAAGAGTTGAACATAAATTGGTATGAAATTATCATATAAAACTTTTAATTGGATGGATGGATGATTTAATGGGCCACAAGCCCATGTATAGCAGATTGGGCAGTGCTTTATCCCATCTTTTACTTACAGCTATAGACATCCAGTCCAGTTGGGGAGTAGTGTGATTTTTGGAGGCAAGTAAAAAGAAAAGTTAACTTTCTGCTGAGGTAAGTACTTAAATCATTAGACGACCATTCAAAGAAGGGGAAGACTGAGACTGACTGGCTGAATATACACAGAAATAATATTCTTTTCGTCACCAAATAAATATAAATTTTTTAATATAAATTATATATAAAAATTTATATTAATTTTAAGAATGAAATAATAGTAACTGTATGTTGAGAGACCCATCATTCCATTTTACAAATTTTTTTCTTTCTTGCCCCGGAATTCACGTTTTGTCCTGCTCTCTCTATATATACGTGACTTTCTTTAATTATTGAGCCACAACTCACGTGTCACATTAATCTAGAATTCAATGGAGTAAATCACATCCTCTCCATGATATGTCTGTCATTATTATAATTTCTTTATTTAATCTAATTGTTTTAGCTTATGATAATTCATTAACTTCCCCAAGTAAAGTAATCTCATACAAAATTTAACTCGATGAATTGATTCCCAGTTGTTAGTTACTACTTAAAACCCAATTGATGTATGTGTAAGGATAACAACTCCATGATCGGGCCTTATTTCTTCTTAATAAAAATTATAATTTGATTGATACTTTAATTTGATAGAGAATTACAAAAACTTATAATAGTTAGTTAAACCTATATATATATATATATGTAAAAATAAAAACAATATAGAACCACAACTCAATCCATATCAAATTTTTGAAAGGAAAAATTGAGTCGTGATCAGGCATTAATATGGGATCATATCGGTAATTGTGGGGTCCGGAAGAGTTTGTTGAACCAATGAGAGAAATGGAAAGAGGAGTGTCTCCTCTGCAAGTAACCTTACTCCAAACATCTTCACTACAGTCAGTCAACAGTACAGCTTCCAACAAAAAAAAGAATCTAAAATAACTGAATACACTTTTAGATTTTATCATTTCTTTTCTTATTTTATTTTAATGACTTGTAATCGGAATAGAAAGTTTTCTGCTTCTCTCCCCTCACATCACACAGCTTCTTTTTTTTTTGCTTATTTTGGGATTAAACCTCTGTGATTTATGAGTAGCTTCAGATGAGAGAGAGAGAAAAGGAGTAATTATGGATCGAGCTGAAGAGGAGCTGGAGAGGAAGGAGCAAGTTCTTAAACAGTCTGATAGCGAGGAAGAAATCCGTAGAACAACAAGATGTGAACGAGAAACTGAATGTGAGAGTTAGAGCTTCAGATATGCCTCTTCCTCTCCAAAACAAAGCTTTCAAATGTGCTCGTCATCTTCTCGATTCCATGCCTACGCCAAAACTCGACAGCAAACGTCTAGCTCTTGCTCTTAAAAAGGTAAAATAACCAAAACTATTATCATTGTCAACTTGGTTACATGAAGATGTTTGGACTTCTGTTGTTTTTTCCTCTGTTTTGTTCCCCCTCTTGATTCCATTCTTAGATTAAAGAATCGATTTTGACAACTTGGTTTTAGTCTTTTAGTACTACTTTGTTCAAGATTGTATTTACATTCAACTATTTTGTTTTCATTAGATTCCCTCCTGCAAAGCAATGCTGTTGTTTTATTTTTATTTTATCTACATAATGTGAATTAGTACTACAGTAAAAAATTATTACAGTGAAAAAAAAGAAGGATAGATACAGGTTATATCAATGCTGGAATACCTCTTTTTGACAAGAATAATAATCTCCATGACTTCAAGTTAGTAATAATTCCTACAGGCCAGGAATGTTTTCATCAATCCTATCAATTTAAAGCATAGATATATGGCCTGATAGTTGCTAGGAAATGATTGCGCCCCCTCACTTTGCTTAAAGCTAAATCAGCAATAATTAAAGCATCACTAGCTAAAATCAGGTACTATTCGTGAGAACTAAATTAATTAGTACTAATGTAGAGTTGCATATATGCATTTATCAGTGATTTACCTAAGTATTCGCAGAGTGTGACGAGTTGATATAATTTGATTTTCAGGAATTCGACTCATCATATGGGCCTGCCTGGCACTGTATTGTGGGAACAAGCTTTGGGTCGTATGTGACGCATTCATGGGAGGATTCTTGTACTTTTCAATCGATAAGGTTTACGTCCTCCTCTTTAGGACAGCTGTCGAGCCACTTCACCATTAAATTCAATTCCGAATTCCCCATGTGTCTTTCTGATCCAAATTATGAGTTCCAATTCAATCGGTGTAAAATTTATCTTCTCCAAAGAAGAAAAAAAATCATATACAAGTTCAGCATTGTATGAATGATCATATATGTTTCTATCTGCAATCTACATGACTATAACTTAATTTAGATGGTTTGAGTTCAGTTGTTTTCGTATTCGGGAGCTGCGCTCCCGTTTGCCTTCCACAGACCTCCTCAACGTGGTGTATTTTTACTGAAAATAAAATACATGTAGTAGAAAAAATTCAAGTGTGAGCGAATGAGTGACTATCACGTCACGTTAATTTCCCACCTCAAGTTTAGGACACTCTCTCTCTCTCTCTCTCTCTCTCTCTCTCTCTCTCTCTCTCTCTCTCATGTTATCTCCGTCTCATTAGCAATCTCACAACCTAGATCGCATGAGATAGGAATTATCTCTTATGGACATGGAAATTTCCGACAACATTTCACCAGTGAACATCACACGATGAAGAAACACAGCCAACTCACGAAGCCTTATTCTTCGGCTTGGCGTATCTTCCTGTGTATGAACTTATTTCCATGAGTGTAGTTTGCAAGTCACTGAAAGATGCTGGAACAGAGACGTGCTTCCATGGCTAAACTTGATCATTGACAAACCTCTGAGTTCTAAGGTTTCTGATGAAATTCTCATGAAATTAGCTTCAAAGGCTAATGGTAGGCTCAAAACTTTGGCTCTTATTAACTGTAACAGGGTTACAGATGATAGTCTTCAACAAGTCATGCAGAATAATCCTCTAATCACCAAGGTATATTTGAATATTTCAACGTTTTTGCCGTCGATACTTATCAGAGATAAGGAATAAATAATAATAAGGATTAAGGAAGTAAGATTTTCTTGGCAGATCGACTTTGTGTAGAATTCCTGCCTATTTTGTTCATCTCTCTGATATTATTATGTACTGCAGCTCTATGTCCTGAGATGCACTGGCTTGACAATTGAAGGAATCATAGAGACAGTGAAGGCGAGTACTAGCGTTAAATTTCTAGAGATAAATGGAATCTACAACATAACAAAAAGAACACATTGATATCATCCATTCATATCTTCAGACAAGATCCACCACATACTCATATCAAAGACGCCTTCTCCTCTACAATGAATACAGGAAGCGAAACATCTCAAGGTATGCTCATGAGGAAGAAGCTGATAGAATTCTTGACGTTGAAATCTGTCCGAGGTGTGATCAGATAATGCTGGTTTTTGATTGTTCTCGAGAATCATGCAGAATTGTAGAGGATGCAAGTTTTGCATACCAAGGTGTGAGGAATGTGGAAAATGTGTTCGGCCTGATGAGATAGAAGACACTATCTGCACTGACACTTTGTGCTCTTCTTGTTGGTTTCAGCTTCCTAAATGTAACTTGTGCAACGAGCCATATTGTAGACAGCACAGCAATAATCAGCTGAGTAGTGGGTTTGTTCCTCATCACCATCATCATCTCAAGCTGGCTTTGTGTGTGATGTTTGCTCCTCAAAATACATCACATGTTCATATGAACGTGATGATGACTGATATTCGCTTATTCAGACTGTTTGACAGTACATAGTTATAAATTGTACTCACATAAGGTAGTTTTCAATAGTTATAAATTGTACTCACATAAGGTAGTTTTCAATTGCAAACGACATCGTGTTTCGGAAGTGTAGCCATAGTTCCATGTAGAAATGCTCGGATAAAGAAACTTATTGCATTCATACTGGGAAAAACTGACCAACTCTAAAAGTTTGTGAAATTCTAGGAAACAACAGCATGACAAAGAGAAAGAAAGCAAAAATGTGCACTTGATGACACCTAGTACAAGTAATACAATCAGATTGAACCACCCACCCCCAAAATGGTTACAAATAATTCCTCAGGTTTGTTGCATACAGACTTAAATCGATACACAGCACAGCACCACTTTAAAACTACTCTTCACCATTGTATAACAATCAACTTGGCACCCTCTAAACCTCCAGAGAAACCACAAAATTGGGTATGCAAATTGTTGGATAAATCTTTAGCTTGTGTAACTTTTACCTGGTTTCTTTAGTACTACAATAAAACTGCACTAATAAACAGACCGCCGATGATCACAGAGCTTGTGACAAAGCCATCTTTGAAGAAATATCGTGATAGAGACCCAGAAGTTGTTGAGTTTGAAGAAGGAGCCAGTGATGTGCCATTTACAATTGTTCCATTTCTACCAGTACTGCACTCAGGAGGAAAAAAAGGACTTTAAGGAACTTACTAAATAAAGAGGTGAACTTTACACTAACAAAAGAAATTAGGCGTCAATACTTACCCTCCCGGAAATATACACGAACCATGACCTGCAACGAAAACAAGATTTATAATTTCAGTTTCTGATAAAAAGAAGAATCCATTACAGTAACATTAGAAAATAGGAAGGAACAACGACATACTTGGGTCGGTAGTGGTGATAGTGGCGACCCCTTTAAAATCACACGTCCCAGGAGATTTGGACATTTGTTGATAATATGCATTGAAAGCATATGTTGAATGTGAAACCACATTATCTGGTTCATAACATGCTTGTCCTTGCAACAAGGGTTTACAATCTACTTTCCCAGATCCACATGCCCAATCCAGTGCAGCTTGTAACATCTTAGAATCGGCACCGTCTTTCGCAACACAGAACGTTTGGTTCGTAGTGTCGTTTGCCAAAACTGTCCCGGCACCACTCAGATGTAACACATAGACTGGTGTCCCATCAGCATTAAAAAGGCCCCAATTCTTCTCAGAGACTGAGTTAGATATACTATCTTCATTATAAAGCTCATAAATATAAGTACTAACAGCCATTCCTGGATGTTTGGGAGTTCCTGTACTGTTCTGAACATGCTTAATCAAGTTACTATTGTATGTGTTGGCATTGTTAATTGTTGCATCGGGCTCTTTCGCATCGCCCTTGGAAGGCCAGCCGGACTCCATCACTCTAACAGGGATTTTGGTGAAGTTTAGATATAACATGGCGAAGTACGCTGCGTCGACGATGGCGTCGAATACGTTAGTGTAATGCAGGAGTGTGTTTAAGTCTACTGCTTCTTTGTTCGGAGGAAGTGGCCGGAAGAGCGCGTAATCCAACGCTATCGCTCCATTCGATTCCATGTAGTCGTAATATGGGTATACATTGAGCATAAGGTAAGAATCAGTGGACTGCAGAAAGCTGAGCAATGGTTTCATGACTGGGTCCCATGTACGGTTAAAGAAAGCCTGGGAAGGGGGAAAGGAATCCAAGGATTATGGAAGAGGCATGTGGTGTAGAGACTTTAATTTGCTCGTCGAAGATTCGCGGCGACGAGTGCCGAGTGAATGTACTTGAGTGCAGAGACTAGGACAGGTGCAGCATTTGGTAGGAATGTAAGAACTTCTGATCCGACAGCAATGGCCGTGATGTTAGTGGCCGGGACGTGGGCCACGACGTTACGAGAAACCCAATTGGCAGCAGTGGAATTGGATTGACCGATGCCGAGTAGTTGGTCATTTGGAACTGAAATAGTTACGGAGATGCCAGTGTTGGCAAGTGCAAGGAGCATAGCTCTATCAGCATCAAATAGCCTCACATGCTTGAAATTCTGAGCCTTCAGAAGTGCAACGACTTGACTTGGGCTAGGCATGTTGGAGAGGTCTGTACCAATGTTCACTCCAATGAAGGCATCTAGAAAAATTATAATCTTAGTGATGGTTCAAAAAGTTTCAACATTTAAATTATCTCATTACTAGTTTTTATGAAGAAAAGTAAAATGGCATAACTAATCTAGATATGTACAGCTTCAATGTTCAGTTTTTAAGGCCAGACACATATTCTAATGCCAAGCCACATGAGCATGACCTTTAATAAAGAAAGAAAATTGTGATGTATTCACCAAATTATGAGGAACAAGAAGCTCTCCCGTGTCAGACGGACGGAAACCAACAATAGATGCCAAAATTTTGTTTCATTGCACTACACAGCAATTGATGCCAAAATTTAGTGACGCTCCAATTATCATAACTGTATATATAAGAGGCAGTTACTCACAACAAACACAGCAAGGAGGAATCATAATTCCACAACCATAAAAGCAGATGAACATTCAATTCTCAAAATGATTGTTGTCTGACCTGACCCAATAAAAAACTGAAGATCGTTATGTAATATAGATGAGACACTAAAACCAACATTTTCAATTTATGGATGGCATAATGACAAAGAAAATGCTGCTTGAAGGATGAAATCTGTAACATTATCAGAAACTTCCTGATTCCTAACCCAATCCCAATCTATTGTCAATAGAAAAGCATTCTAGGCTAATGCTCTATAATATACTGAGAAATTGTTTTGTCTTGATTATGATCATACACTACTAACTAAGATGAGACTCTTTTCCACAGTTGAACAGCTGAGGCGAGTGATGGGGACATGAACAAAATGTACAAGAAAGAAGAATCAACCATCAAATCAAGCAAAATGCCAAATATGCCCTCTGTTTAGAGCATTTTGGTCCAATTATTTTCTCTATGTTATATAATGTGTACTGTAATATATACAGGTAAAGTACTGACAAATGAGCTGGGATGCAAATACAGTGTAGAATAGATTCCCCATTAAAGAAGAAAGAGATGGGAGTTTAAAGGGTAATGAAACAAAGGTAGACATTTTTTTTGCAGAAGCTTTTACTATGACTAAAACATGATGAATGACCAATTAGACCAACAACATTTGCTCTCTCTCTCTCTCAGTAGTCACTCTCTCTGGAACCCTCTTGAAATACTACACCACAAATACTAATTTAGAAACTAACTTCATCAGGTAAGCCATATACTTATGGCTATGTACATCTCAGCATAGAGAGCTAAGTCTATACTGAGTTAAATTGAAAGCTTAGGTTTAGTAATTGTTAACATTTCCAAGTATCAAAACAACCACTTATAAAAGGAATCTAAGAAAAGATGAAATTTCCCAAAAAGGGAAATAATGAGAGGTTGAAAATAGCATAAGAAATCAGCAATGACAAATGTGAAAAAAACACAAGGGAAACATATCTAATCCAAGCATAGTAGCATACACTAATTAATCAAAAATGAAATCATGGTCTCCTAAAATATCAAAGACAGATGATAAACTCAGCTCAAATCACAATAAAAGAGCATTTTTACTTCTAATCCTTGAGCTTAAATCACCATAAAGGACCAACATTTCACTACCTAATTCAGCTTAAATCACAATGAAAGAGCAGTTTT
>JANIEQ010001641.1:0-21509 GCA_024708375.1 Oxalis stricta | reverse complement strand
ATAGTATCAAGTTTTGTGCTTAATTCTCAGGTTTCTCTTCCAGGTTCAGGAGATCGATAAACAATATGAGAAGCTCGTTAAGCAACTCAAGAAGCTTCAGGCATGAACTTTACATGTTTCATTCCATTCCATTCCATTCTAGTACTTAATATAGACTGTTCTGATGTTTATTATTTACACCAAGTACACTATTCAACTTAACATTTTAATCACCAAAGCTTGTTGTTATACTTCAATGCAGGATGCTCATGTGGAATCAAAAGGCAGTAACAAAGGCTCCTGCCATGAAGGTCAGAATCTTGAGCACCATTCCATTTCAATTTATTCAAGTCCCATCAGAAACTAGGCGAACCTATGATGGATGACGATTTGATCTTTTGATTTAGTTATCTTCTCTTAAAACAAGAACATTATTTTGAAAGTCAGCAAAAAAAATGTTGAGTTCAATTTCGAAACCTGCAGCAATCAAACAGCGCATGGCTCAGACATTGATGAAGTCGGGACGATTTCTCGCTTTATAAAATCCAAAATTGAAGAACTGGACAGAGAGGTGATATTATTTAAGTTGTATGTATATTTTATTTAACTCTGAAAACATCTGGTATTAGACTGCTAAAACTTCTTGCTTCTTTGTGTCTTGAAGAATCTCAGCAAATAGGCAGAAGGGCTTGGTTGTGGGAAAGGATCTGCGGTTGACCGCTTCAAGAACATCAACAACTATAGCAAGTTTCCTGTTTTACTTCTTCACCTCACGTCACGTCACTTATGTCTTTTAGATCTTTTCATTTCATGTGGAATTAGCCTTCAAGTTTAAACATCATGTGTTCTCTGGAAGAAATAAAAATAGGAACCTTATGAACTCTTTACATTTCGTTGGCATTTCATATAGTCAAGTCAAGAATTTTTTACAAGACTTGAAATACTTTGGCAGTGCTTTAAAAGAAGTTGAAGACAAGATGGCTGAATTCCAGGTGGGATCAGATGAAAAATTCCCATTGATTTTCCTTCGGAGTCCATCTTTCATCACCCTCTTTAGAGATATTGGTTCATTTGCTTACAGAATCTAAGAGAAACCGTCCATCAAGAGTACAGGGATGTTGTCGAGAGGCGTGTTTTTACAGGTTCTGAGAAATCTTTGCCGTACTTTTCAATTCAAGGGATCATGATTTCCCCTGATATGAAGCTAATTTTCCATTTATTTTTCTTTCAATGTAGTAACGGGAACACGAGTTGATGAAGAGGTGAATTCCTGCACTCTTAAATTTGACGTGAATGTACTGAATCTATAAGCAGGGGTCATTCATGTTTATGTTTACTTATGCAGACAATTGAAAGATTGATCGAGACGGGAGATAGTGAGCAAATATTCAGAAAGCAATTCACGAGCAAGGGAGAGGCCAGGTGTGTCTTGTATTACTTTTACTGTTTTACACAATCCCATTTCTTTTCTTCAACTGAGTTTGGTGATTTCTTTGAAAAAGGAGCTAATTTGGAAAAAGAAGAATGTTGCTTTAGCAGATAATGGACACACTTGGCTGAAATTCAAGAGCGGCACGATGCATTTCGAGACGTGGAGAGGAAGCTTCTTGAATTACAACAGGTATTGCTTAGTTCTGCAAATTTAAATAAATTTATTTGGTATTTCTATTGTCCATGATTAAGTGAATGTTGGGAGCAGGTATTTCTCGACATGGCTGTGTTGGTAGATGCACAAGGTGACATGATTGATAACATTGAATCTCACGTAGAGTCATTTCTGCAAAAAAACTTCAAAACCTAAGGATATGTATATTTGTATTTATATAATCCATTAATGTATCTTCTTCAGGTTTCAACTGCTGTAGATCACGTACAATCTGGGAATATTAAGCTACAGAAGGCTGAAGAATTTGCAGAAGAGTTCCAGGAAATGGATGTGCTATGCTATCATTATCCTGCTCATCGTTATTATAGTCATTGTTGTTGGTGTCATCCAGCCATGGAAAAGCAACAATGGAGCATGAGCTATCTTACCTTACAAATTGTACATATTACCAAAAAGAAGGCCCTTTTTTTTGTCTCAAACACAGCTCTTTCAATTCTGATGTAATCTTTCATTCATGAAAACATCTGACAAGTCATTATTCATCGTCACGATCAAAAGTTGGAGCTGCTTCCAGTTGATTACATTCCATATCCAGAAAATTCATTCAGCTGTAACCACATCTGCCCGAGATGAATCCATTAAGAAAGTCTCTGATTACTTGTTCGGCCCATTTGGGACGACTCATCTTCAATTGTAATTCCCTAATCACAAATTTCATGTCAGAAATCTTCATTTCCTTGATCAGTGCTTCAAGCATATTGTATATATTGTCCATTTGTGGATGTGAATTAGGAGATCCCACAAGAAATTCATGCACTATTCCATCAATGCTGATCCAACTACACCCAGGCTGCTTCCTCACACCTTTCTCCTTCATGAACACCTCTCAATGCTGACACGTCAACCCATCGAGCATTAACAGCAAATGCATTAGCCAACATCACATACCCTCCCGAATTTTTCAGGATCCACTTGAGACAAGCTTTTGTATACTCTTTGAGCCAAATCTACTCTTCTGTGGAGAAGGCAACCACCAAGCAAAGCCCCCAAACGTAGTTGTTCGGCTCATAAGGCATTTCATCGACCACCTCTAAAGCTTCTTCGACTTGGCCGACTCTCGCGAGAAGATCGATATGCAAGAGTAATGTTCCAGTTTCGGAGAAACGGAAAAGCGTGAGATCATATCTCGGAGTAACTGTTTTCCTGTCGATATCAAACTCGAGTGACTGCACGCACAAAGAACGCCGAGAAATGTGCCATCGTTTGGATCTAACTCTAACTCTAGCATTTTGGAAAAATACCATATTGCCTCCTTACCTCTTCCATTCATTGCAAGATCCATGATCACAGCATTGAATAAGACGACATCTTTTGAGATTATCTGCTCAAAAACCGCCATTGCTTTCTCTAAATTCCCACATTTACTATACATGTTGATAAATGCTGTTGCCAAAAGAGTGTTGGATTCTACAACACTTTTGGGTCTTCTAGATTTCAAGTATTCATGAATCCAAGTCCCAAGATCTATATCACCAACTCGAGCACAAGCTGAGAGAACACTGACCATTGTTACGTTATTAGGTCTACGATTAGAGTCCTCCACCATTAATCGGAAAAGAGACAAAGCCTCATGAGGGTAACCATTTTGAACATATGCACATAACATTGTGTTCCAAGGAAGTATACTACTTTTCCCAATTTTGTCAAATATTTCCCTACTCTTCTCAATCTTTTCCCATTTCCCGTATAAGTAAATAAGTACAGTATTCACAGAATCAGCAACAAACAGTCGATGAACTAACATGGTCGACAGTTTCTGATAAAAGGGATGTCCAATGCTCAATTTCTTGTTTCGCAAGGCTTGAACATGCTGACAAAACACTAACCATGGTATCATCTTCTGGTCGCAAATCCTCCTCAACCATCATGCAGAAAAGCCGTAATGCATCATTAGTCCTACCCGACTGGGCATAACCAGCCAACAAAGAAGTCCAGCTATGAACTGAACCCTTGTCAGGCATTTCATCAAACAGTTTACGTGCCGACACCAAATCTTTCACCCCTCTAGCATAAACCGCTAGAGGCCATTGCAAATAGTAGGATCATCCGCAAAACCGGATTTCTAAAACATGGGTATGAATCTGTTTAACAAAGGAATGATTTTTAGAGCGAAAACAGTAGGATTTGAGGAGGAAAGAGAATGTGAAGTCATTGGGGTAGAGTGACAGCCGTTTTAAGTTTTTGAAGAGAAGAAATGCTTCGGAGTGACCAGATTGACAAGACTCTGATAATATGGCATTGAAAGGGAAGATGTTTGGATTACGGAGTTGATTGAATACTCGAAGGGAGACGTTAGGAGGGTAGTGACCAATGAGACGAGTCGTGATCAAAATTGTCTTGGTGGGCATTCAATCGATAGACTGTTGCGTGAATTTGAAGGAGATTTAAACGAGGAATGCTTCCCTGCAAAAGGTTTGACAATGGAGGAAGCATAGAAGCGCCAGTTGTCTTGTCTTGTGAGAAGGAATTTCTCTGTAGTATGACGAAATGGGATAACTACACTGGTCTTCCTTAGACTTTCCAACTTTTCTCAACTGGATCCTTAAACTTCATTGAGTTTCATACAAGTACCTCAACATTCAATTCATTTAACTTTGATGGTATGGAGAATTACAGCCCGTTATCTGCTTAGTCAGCAACATTACGTGGCATACACATGCTGATTGTATCATACTGACACGCCCTTTACCTTTTTCACGACTCAAATTTCAAGTCTCGCGAACTGTTTCAACTTTTTGAAGGGCAATTTAGTCTCTTCAAGTCTTGATGGAATAAAACAATAATAATTCTCAGAAAGCAAGAAAGTGAGGAATGGACCAAAAAAGGAATTGCCTTGTCTGAACAAATTCACATTTTCAGAACAAATTTACAGGCTTGGTAAAAGAATGAAAGATTTCAAGTACCACAAAAAAGTCTACACGGAACAAATATGAATCAGATGCTTTCAGCATTAACAATCTGGCACATTCATCTTCTTCATCATTACGCAGCAGCTTCAATCGGCTTCCAAATCTTCCTATAGGCTACATGTATATCTCTACCTCTTACAGCTATCCTTTTGGAAAACAAAAAACAAAAGCAGAAAAAGTTTGACGTGTGGATGTATATGAATACTTTCCCTGTAACTGGATGATCTCCTTGAACTTTACCCAAAACGAACGACTCTGAATTTTCGTTTCTCCAATAAGTACCCAAAACTTCTCATTCCGGCGGAACTCACTGGCACTGAATGACATTTTCCAATCAATCGGAGAAACACTTTTACCACTTGCACATAAAAAAACGAGTCATTAGGATCCCATTCATCGTCACGATCGAATGGTAGACCAGTACTGGTCGTCTTTCCACCAGTTTCCTCAGAATCTTGCTGTTCTTGGGATTGATCACTTTCATATTCCGGCAACTCAATCTCTTCAGCTTTACCCGTCGAATCAGTCCCAGATGAATCAATAAAAAAAGTCGATGAACTCAGCTTCATCCATTCCGGGCACTCATCTTCACCTCCGTACAAAAATCGTCCGTCGTTACTTTTAGTAGGATTATGATTCTCAATAGATGAAATTCTACAAGAGCATTCGGGAAGTGGATGGGATAGAAAAGAGACTGGTTTTGACAAAAGGGATTGCTTTATAAGGCCATATTCCCCCAAGCTTCGGTTAAGATGTTCCCTTACAGAAAGAGTCCAGTTATACTTTGGATGGTACATATTGTTCCGTATCATGCAGAAAAAATCTGCCAAAGCTTTCCTATTTACAAAAATAATGGCAATTGTGTTAGAAGGAAACTTAATGCTTCAAAACCCTTCTATCAGATTGCATATCGTAATATCCATCCACGAGATGAAAAGGTTTGAACTTTCCATTTCTAAGATTGCCAAAGTTCTCAAATTACAGTTCTATGCTTTCGTTACCTATCAGGCCGATAAGTTCTAGAAGTGGCACTCTCGTAAAGCCGTTGGCCCATCACCAAGCTTGAGAAATCAGGCCGCCCACTACCATCGTTGTTAAAACCTGGAAAGAAAGCATCCGATTGCACAGAGACAATATAATCAAGTGCATCCCAAAGTAATCTGTGTGCTTGTATCCGCAGATCCATAGAAGAGGGATCTGGTTCGTTTTCAGTCTCGGTGATCCAACCATACCATCCTTCTTTCTCGTGCTGATATATGGGTCTCTTTGGTGGGGGAGGAAGCGGCCGAGGTCGTGGGCCCGCCTTATTCCACTCTTCTTCTAGCTGTTTCTCACTTTTAGCAGGAGGTGGTTTGTAACGATCTTCAGCGAGAGGCGTTTCGGGACCCAGCAAGTCGGACAACTCTTGATTGGTACACAAGGAAGTGCGATCCACTAAGTTGGGAAACATGCCACGCAAAGGGATCAAAACACGCTGTCCTCCGAAAGTTTCAGAACCAGCAAGGTATACGATGGTTTTAGGTAGATAGCCCATTGCTCGAAGGAGAAGTCCAACCTTGCAAAAGTTAAAAATTAAAGCTGAAGAGTGAGGCTCTGGATTCAACAGTCGTGTTATTTAATGAGATTAAATTAGTTTTCACTTTTCACAAGAAATATTCATCCTAAGAGATGCACAAACCAGTAAAAAATTCCGTAATGAATAACATACCTCTTCTGGCATAAGGGGACATGAGCCATTGTCCCTAATCAAGTGCGAGTCTACAGTCTTCTCTTCTTTGATAATCCCTTGCTTTATCATCTGTGCCCTTCGATATTGTATGAGCTCGGTGTGAACATCCTAACAGATATAGAGTGTCAAAATTAAATCAGAAGAAGTATTGAGAACTGAAAGAATATCCTGACTAAACTTCTCTAACCATGTCGACTGAGGAAACTCACATGGCATGGAATATCAAAACAAACAAACATAATACAGAATTCACAATTGGTTTTGATCTTAACAAATAAGCAAGTGATATGAATAGGGATATACAGTACATACGAACACATCAACGCATAAACACAACTTTTCAATGAAACTTCACCATAGAGAAGACATTCAACCAATTCAATTTCTTATGAATGATAAGGGGAAAGAAAATGCCCAAATAGATTACCTGAAAGAGTTCTGCACAGCCATGATATGCTAGGGTGTCCCTCAACAAGCCAGGATGATAAGCTAGGAAAGGTTGGCCCCATTCTCGCAACCTGTACGAAGGAGAGTACAGAAATACTATCACATCAACATTATACAGAATATTCTAGGGCAGAAGCTAACGTAAATAAACCTGTGAAATCGTCAAAAAGCTATCTGTAGTTTTCTGAAAAGCTCCATGAGCTTTGAGTCCCAAAAAATAATTACCATAGTACATAAATAACACAAAAGAAAACTCCAACTGCACAAGCAGTTACAGGCCTCTATAGTTTTTCACAACTCCTAGGAACTGAAATTTGATGGAAAGTCGGTTGGAAAGTTTACCTTTCCACCATTCGGTGGCCAAGCTGCTGAATTTCGGGGCGAAATTGGAGTGCATGGTAGGCCACCCTGCATCTAAGTTGTTGATACTGAGACATGCTAGGAGGGAGAATAGACTGAAAATAGATGATAACATTAAATTTTAATACCTTCTACCATCAAATAACTGAAACATAAGCATCAAGAGAACACATATCAACTGACAGTTCATATATAATGAAGCCCAATGCAGCCATAAATATGTGAAACTGACAAATTACTCCTTTTTACACACCCAAAATAGCAAATCTCAAGATGAAGGGATTATTTGAAAATATTATTTCCTATGTATTGCTACACCGTTATACTACCATTATGAAACTACCTGCAAGCACCCTCCATCAGAAATAACCAGTCCAATAACCTTTGCGCTTTTTAATTTCGGTAAAATTTCATTGATATAAAAATCTGGAGAAGCAGAACTTTTTGGCTTAAAGGAAGGGAATTCCTTCCTTTTCCTTGCAGCCTTCAAGTTTGCAGGAAGAGTCTTCACAATGACCACATCATTCATAAGAGAAGTAATGAACTGATCTTCATCGTAGAGGTAGGAAAAACTCTTGAATTTATAACTGCACGATTCGGAAATGGTAATTACTAAAACCATATGTTTGCCAGATGAACTAAATTATAAACCCAGAAGCCACAACCAAGAAATTCTAGTACCTACCTGATGTGTTTTGAGCGAACGCTCTGTTGAATGTCTGGAAGGACAAGAGTAGCATTGAGAAGCCTGGATATGGTGACAAGATCACAGATCTAGAAAATAACAAAAAATGTTACAAAATTGCTGCAGAGATTATGATAAAGATTTTCTGCAAATTATTTAAACTTACCGAAGATCTTATCTTCTCAAACCCACCAAAAACTTTGGCATGGATGAAACCATTACTGTTTTTATCCAGAGCTTCATTTACAAGAAAAACAAGATGTTAGACATACAAATTTGAAGCTCGTCAAATGTGCAGAACATTACTTTGACTTTATCTGCATACATAATAACTCAGTTTCAAACAAATATCGTGATGAGAATGTTTTTGAAGGAGAAGTCAGTATGGGGACAGTACGTTAACAACATTTGAGGAAACTATTTTGCATAAAATGGCATGGTAGGTTCAAAAAAACCTAACACTATTGAAAGACCACATTATTAAGCTAGGCACTTTCTAATACTAACTATCGATATACAATTCTTACTTCTAACTAATTTACCACTCAATGATGGAATATGAAGCTGCCCCACAAGCATTATATTCAGAATGAATACAATGCACTAAATGTCTTTCGCCATAATTTTTAATAGCAACAAGACTCTCAAAAACCCATCAAGATGTTTCCATGCTTGTAAGAAACAAATGACAAGAACACATGGAATTGATGATAAATTTTCCAAGGACGAACATTGATGTCCCATGCAAAATTAGTAGATATGTTGAAAGGGTCATAACTAAGCTGCAACCACAACCAAAACTAAGGAGAAGCCTAATATAATGAATGAAGTCCAAGAGGAGAAGATCATAAAGTACTGGAAAAAGATAGATGATTACCAGGATAATCACTCCTTGGGTTGGCATAAGGCTGCAATGATTCCAAAGCTTTTACAGGGCCCCATAACTTCTTATTTCTTGCACCCTATCACACACCATAAGCCACACCGCATCAAATAACTTAGCATGCAATGGCGGATGTACATATACATGAAGAAGTCATATTGGTAATCCTCAAATAGATTTTTATAAATGACGATCTCAAGCAAAAGGATGATTAAAAATCCACTAAAAAATTCTGAAATAGAAGCAACGTCATGGAACTACACATGCAGGCATAAACAAAAAGAATCAGCTACTGGGTTCACAATAGAACCGGCTTAGTAACATGTCATCCAAAACGCAGACAAATTGGACTAGAAATCATTGGTGCCAATTGGAATTTAATATTGTGAAGCAAAACCCACCTGGGATCCCAAAATAGAAGAGAAGTCATGTTTTAAAGCCGGCATTGCACTATACTGCACTAAACCCATACTCGAAAACTTGGTCATTGAAAGGTGCACCAGCAGAGATCCCATAGACATCATCAGTACGCAAAGAGCCACCCATTTTATTTTGGATTTGAAAACCATCTTGGCTCATAAGGACTTCGAACCAAAAAAATAAAATTGATCCCCTATATTCTCTGCATTTCAAAATCGAATCTTTCAACTGAATAAACAATACCCATGAAAGCGAATACAAAATACAATGCAAATTTTTAGTTAAACGTACTTGGTTTCAACAGCTGAGGCTTCAGCTCAGACTGAAACTGAGTTGAAATCGGAAAACCCAATAAGGATCTTCGATTATCTCGGCAGCCAAACAGAGAGCAATCGGAATTTAAAAAATCAGGGATTAAAATGTTAACTTTGGAATTAAGCAAATAGATTCTCCTCGGGCTATCTTAATCGAAAGCTTTTGCTTCCCAGTATATAGATGAATGTCGTTTGCCTGAAAGATGTTTTTTTTTTTTTTTTTATAATTTTTTGTGTGGAAGAAGAGGTACGAATGAGCAAACAGACCGATAAATACTCCACGAGTCTATTCTTTGTTGATTCATCCAGGCTATAGCGTAATTGCCAATACAATGACATTTTTGTCTTTCCATTAGTTTATTATTTCATATTTTATCATAAATATTAATTGTATGTATGAGTAAAGTGAATGGAAGAGTAAAAATAAAAAAATACATTGATATTTTCAAAACATCTTCTATTTAAAAAAAAAAAATCTACACAAACGTTATCTATATCAAAATTTGGTGCAATATATCCATATAAAAAATATATATTCAAGAAAACCATATAAAATTGAATGCATAACTATAATTTAATGGATTACTTGCAATTTATTGTGGTTCTATAGATTTTATTTACTTATAATTGTGAATAGGAAACTTTCATGACTTCTATTAGTGTTTTATACTACCCACTAATTACTAAGTATGAATACGATTCTTTATGCCAAATGATTGGCATACAGATTTAATATAAAGATTTTATAATACGATCATAACTGATATTCAAATTAAAGAATCTGATCGTAACGTTCAAGGATTAGGTCATCCTCGAAAGTTTCGAATAGTCGCGCAGACATTCCGCAAAGAAAGATCGACTTTAATCTTTTTGTCAGAGACAAGGAAGACGAGTCGAGAAATGGAGAGATGGAAGAATAATTTGAGTTACAGGAATTGTATAGCTTCTGATCGAATTGAAATTGGAGGAGGTGTAGCATTATTATGGAATGAATCTGATGTGAAAGTTAGCTTGCAATCCTTTTCGCATTGGCATGCAGTGATTAATCAGGGTTTTATGGGAATTCGAAATCGACGCATGTGATGGAGATCTTAGGAGCTTCTCAGAACCCTTCACCAATCCTGCTCTTTACCATGGGTTGTAAGAGGGGATTTTAATGAAATTATGGAGCAATTAGAGAAACTTGGTGGGGATGAACATTCTGTAGGCTAGATGGAAGATTTTAGAGAAGCTATAAAACTTTGTGAGTTGCGTGAGTTGGATTTTAGAGGCCCTGATTACACTTGGTGTAATAAGCAGTATGATGGGGTTTTTATTTATGAAAGACTAGATCGAATTTTTGCATCTTTTGATTGAATATCTCGATTTAGCAATTTCCAGTTACACTTGTCTTCCACAGTTTTCGACCATCTTCCGCCGTTGCTTGCAAGTACTGAGGATGTAAGGAAATATTTTGGAGAATGGCTGTTTGGTTATCAGAACTTTTGGTCCAAGAATATAGAGTGTGCTTCGGTTGTAGCAGCTTCATGGCAAGGTTTTGGTTCTATTTCAGAAAAATTGGCCAGAGCCAGTGATGAATTAACAAAGTGGAGGAATATGAGAGTTTAAGGAAAAAAATTAATCTCCTAGAAGATCGTTTAAAAAATATTCAGGAGGGTGACAATTTACTTCATCAACGCTTCATCATTAAGGATCTTGAGAAGCAGATCAACGATCTTTAAGATTGTGAAGCTACTCTTTGGAGGCAGCATAGTAAAGTTCTTTAACACTCTGAGGGAGATCATAACACGACCTATTACCATGCTTTTGCAACCCAACGAAAGAGAAGAAATACAATTGTTAAGGACTACTTGATTATAATGGCCAATGGGTTTCTTCACAGGATTCGTTGTGCACTCGTTACGTTAACATTTCTCTCAGGTTTATACGACTTCCAGACCCTAATCTGGACAACATTGCACTTGTTACCGGGAAAATGTCTTCAAGAAAGTATCTCCGCATATGCTTTGATTTATGTCATCCTTTTTCGGCTGCTGAAGATGTGAAAGCATTGAATCAAATCCATATTTCAAAAGCTCCTAGGCATGATGGTTTTGGTTCTGCTTTCTTTCAACAGCATTAGGAGTCAGTTGGTGGTGAAGTCACAACAATAGTGTTAAATATACTGAACACATGCGTTAGACTTGAAGGAGTTTAATCACATGCATCTAGTATTGATCCTAAAGGTAAGAAATCCAAATTTACCTTCTGATTTCGTCCGATAGGATTATGCAATATTCTGTATAAGATAGTGGCCAAATGTTTGGTTAATCGGCCGTACATGGCTGCCCTCTATTATTTCAAAGAATCAATGTTGCATCTGCTTCGCGATTGCTTGTGGTCTCGTCAGCTATGGACTCTGTTACAATTCAATGATGTTTAGGGGAGATTTATCTGGAAAATTGTTTGTATTTGGCTGAATAATCGCTGTTTGCGAGATCTGCAAGATAACAGTCTTGTTGTATTTATTCTAAGTGCATATTGGATTTGATGAATAGAAATAAGATATTCTTTGAATTTTTCCATCAATGATCTATTTTCAATAAGGCTGGGATCCTATATTGGCGAGACTAAAGTTGTCAAAGACATGAATTGATGCGCTTTACCTGACCAATTCGTATCGATTGTAGTACAAACGCTTTTGGACTAAAACGTGTTAAAACGTCATTTGTGACGTGTAGACGGTAGAAATCCAGAGTCCTGCGTTCGAGCACCCCAAGGCACTCTTGCAGGTTTTGAGCTAGTGCAAAACCAACTATGCTACAGCAAAATAGATAATACCCCCATTATATCTAATAATTACAATACCACTAAAATTTAAAACATCAAATATTTTAAAATGGAGGGAGTATTTACTATAAAAAAGTCCGATTGTAAATATTGATAGTAAATATAATATATACAACTAGTATTTGGACCCGTACGTTCGCATGGATTAATATAAATATTAATCAGAAATTGTAAAAATTATTTATATTAAAATATAAAAGAGGCGTATAAATTTTTTGTTAATGATTTTCTTTATATTCTAAATAATAGAATACTATAATTTTATTTAATTTTTTTAGAAAAAAACATAAATTCATACATTCAAATGGCTATGAAGTATAATTACATTGTGATTCCTTAAACTACTGGTGAAAACACACATGCCCCCTAAATTATCAAAACTAACATGTGGCCAATATGCTTCTTGTTAACCCCTTTTCGGTGCCACTTGGTTTGATTTGAGTTAAAATTGTGTATCCGTGAACAATGTCTTTGACGCATAAATTAAACTGAGAGCATTTGAAAATTATCATTTTAATTGTTTAGATGGCCATGTGTGATTTTGTCAATAATTAAAGAGTCCACGGTATAACTATCCATTGTTTAGAAATGACAATTAACAGTTATAAAAACAATACTTATTATTAGTTTTCTATTGGCTGGAAAAAATCAAAAAAGGATTCGCACAAATAAAAAAATAAAATGAACATAAATATAATAGTAAATGAATGTTCAGTGATAATATATAAAGTCACGTATAAATATTTTTTATCATTACTTATATCTAGCGATTTACAACGATAAATAAAAATATTGAAATTATATTAAACAATAGATATTGTTTATTTTTAAAAAAAGACTCATAATAGATCTTAAAGAAAGGAAGAATTATTAAATTTATCTTTCACTAATCTAATTTTGATAAGTAGTAATCATTTCTTCAATTTTTCTTCACTCTTCTATCGATTTTCTATATGAAGGAATTGGAAACCACCACAATATTTTAATTGATTGATATTTTTCTTCCAATGAATAGAAAAGAAAAATACTATAAAGATAATAATATTATGTTATAGATGATAGATATCAAATTCAAAATTATCAATATGATTGAAAATCCAAAAACCATCTCTTAAAAAATAAGAACATCTTTAATCTATTATAAGAAATAACAACCTGCACAATACGAAACAAAAAGTTTAAAAAGATATGTGATACTTATCTTGGAATTATTAACTAAAATACATTGAACATTAGTAATCATTGAAATACCTTAATTTGAATAAAATGAAAGTGATGTAGACCTGAAGAAGAGAGAGGGATTTATATATAAATACAGAAAAAAAAAATAAACCAGAAAAACAAAAAATGAACAACAAAAATAAAAAAAAAAAAAAAATGTACAGCCAAAGGAAAAATATTTAAAGAAATTATATTTACCTCCCACTCATAGAGGGGTGGGGGAGAAAAAAAAAAGAAAAGTCTAGGGGATAGACGTGATAATTCCCCAAGATGAGTAATTATATGAATATAGAATACTTTAAATTTAGGGATATTTAAATCAATCTCTTAAATGAATTATTTAAAACTGAAATATAGTATTCGACTTTTAAATTAGACAATCTCAAAATTTGAGTTAGGCAATTCAATAGAATCAGATTTATAGCGAAAATGGTAAGTTATAAAAGATGTTAGTTTAAAGCCATTTTAATATACATATATTATAATGAATAATTATTAGTATATTAATTTTGCCATTAAACAGTGACAGAATTGATTAGTCTTTTAAATTTTGATTCTTAAATTGTATATTAATTCTGTCCTTAAATTTATATATTAATAATTCTCTTTATAAATATAGAAAGAATATATATATATTGATTTATTTTAGACGTTAGAAAGTAGATTTTATTTTTATCAATAGAAAGTAATGATATTGCATATATTTAACATGCTATTATATATAATGAAATAAAAATTAAATTGTATTAGTCTTTGATCTTAAAATATTATTAATGAGCAACCAACAACATAGAGAAAAAATTTGTACAAATATTTTTATAATAAATATAGAACGTTGATTTCTGAATATATTTGACATGCTTATTTAAAGCGTATGTTAGGAAGTCAAAGACCATCTCTAACGTGTATAAAATTTTGTATATACATTGTAAGTATTCAAATTACTGGAAAATAAATATGTACGTGAATGGTTGATAATATTCATTATGCATAAGTGCACGATTTTAGGAAGTTAAAGACAATTTTCAATGTGAACAATTTAAAATTCAAATTAAATATGTATGTGAATATAATCTATAATTATTTTAGGAAGTTAAAGACAATTCTTTATGGGTAGAATGAACTGTTATACAAGATTAAATATAATTCTTTATGTATAGAATCAACTCAAATTAAATTTTACGTGAAACTTTCTCTTTTACACTAATATTTTTGTCTCATTGCTGAAATTAAGGACAAAATATTGGCGTTTTTTTAGAGCTCATCTCATTGTATAGGTTTGAAATATAGTGAAAATATAATTAATGCATGTATGGAAATGAAATTAAAAAATAATCTGCAATGTTGCCTTTAGTTTTAGTTGCATGATTTGCAATCCTTCTTCAACCACTATCCACATGAAATATTTAGACTGAACATACAAATATCACAATTTTTAGAATGAATCTTATTATAAGGATTAAAAAAATGAAAATTTTGAGAATATATGTATATTTATTTATATTTATATATGTATGCGCTAAGTATATATAATAATATATATGTGGTATGTGATGAATATAATTTAATTTTGATCCTTATTATTTTATGATTGGTAAAAATGAAAAAAATCGGAATATATGTATATTTATTTATATTTATATATGTGTGCTAAGTATATGTAGTATAATAAAAATATATATTGAAATAAATAAGTGGCATGTGATTAATATAATTTAATTTCGGTCCTTATTATATTTTATGAATGGTACAATTAAGCCATGGAAATTTTAATTATATTATAATAAAGTATCTTTATGTTTGGGAAATATATTTATTACTTGGAGGCCAATATCACACACATGCATAATTATACCGATATTGCCCTTGTGTAATTATTTGATTTGAGTCCTCCAAAAAAAAAAAGGTATAAATTATATACAAAAATTACTTATAATTTTCTAATATTCTTGCTGTCCCAACGGATTCCAATCTTGAACTACTTCGAGGGGAGAGATTGACACAATCGTAATTATTGTTAAATCATAAATTTCTAATATTATAAATGTTTTAAAATTAAATTTTTGTTGGCGTAGAACATTAATGATGTTTAACATCTATCTTCAATGAAGTCAGGATTACCGAGTTTAAGTTATGCTGACTCTAATATGTCTATTAAATGAGATGGAATCTATTATTAGAGAACTATAGGATATGCGTGTTTTTGTACCATTTCAATACATACACATTAACAGCTCAGCTATCTCTCTTTCTCTTATCTCCCTTTTCAATTTCATCTTTTAGTCATTTCATTACACGTTATCAGGACGATCGACTTCTAAAAAATTTAGTGTTTGGTTTAACAATACCTCAACATCGTTAAAGTCATTAAGTTATCATTGGCATAGATTATTTTGACTAGTGGAGCTCTAGACATTTTGTTTTAAACAAACATCTCCAAGTCATGGGAGTTTCTAAACTATATATTTCTCTTTAAATTATTTGAAGTTTTTATTTTATATCTTAAACTCATTGAATTTTTCTTACTTGTTCTTATAGCTTTGACTCCCGTAAAACATTTATTATGGTCAAACTCGATCAAGCATATAAAGATATTATGTTCATATCACTTCAATTGAGATAATCAATTCATGATTTATATAATTTAAATATGATACACTATAATATTAATTTCATTGTAGGTCTCCATCGGTCTAAACAATAATGTTCAATATTTATTACCATGAAAGACTAGTCATAATACCGCCCAAGTGAGCGTGATATTATAATCAATTATTTTTCATGCATTGTATTTAATCATCTTGAAATTTATTGAATAATATCTCCTACTCCGAAGCGGTAGTAGAGATTAATTTTGAAGTTTTTTATTTGGATAACTAATTTCTAAACTTTTATTTGACACCTGAAGTTGTCAATATTAGTGCAAATGGGAAATATCGAGAATAATGAAAATATTTGTTTGCTTGATAGTGCTTCGACGCATACGATTCTTCGTAGCAAATATTTTTTCTCAAGTATGACTTTGCGTAAGGCATATGTACATACCATATCCGGTCCCACTAAAATCATTGATGGCTTTGGAAATGCAACAATCATTTTGCCAAATGGCACTATCCTTAATATTGAGAATGCATTTCTAAGCAGCAAATCTAAACGAAACTTGCTTAGCTTCAAAGATGTACGCCGTAACGGGTACCATATTGAGACCTTTGAGGATCAATGTAATGAATATATTCTCATTACTACTAATAAGATGGGCTTGAAAACCATCCATGAGAAGCTAGCAACATCCTCAACAGGATTGTATTGCGTCATGATTAGAGCTATTGAAACCTACGCTACCATGTCTTGGAGACTGGTAAAACTTGATGAGTTTGGACTTTGGCATGATCGCCTTGGTCACCCAGGTGCTACAATGATGCGTAGGATTATTAAAAATACAAAAGGACACCCTTTGAAAGATACTAAGGTGTTGTTGTCCAAAGAATATACTTGTGAAGCTTGCTCACAAGGAAAGCTCATCATTAAACCTTCATTAACAAAAGTTAATCTTGAATCCCCATCATTCTTACAAAGAATTCAGGGTGATATTTGTGGACCAATACATCCGACGAGTGGGCCGTTTAGATATTTTATGGTATTAGTGGATGCATCTAGTAGATGGTCCCATGTTTGCCTATTATCTACGCGCAACGCTGCTTTTGCGCGTTTACTTGCGCATATTATAAAACTTCGGGCACAATTCCCAGATCATCCAATTAAGAGCATAAGGATGGATAATGCTGGTGAGTTTACGTCAAAGAGTTTTGATGCATTTTGTGCTTCACTAGGAATTGAAGTTGAGCATCCAGTCCCACATGTGCACACTCAAAATGGATTGGCGGAATCGTTGATTAAACGCATCCAAATGATTGCCCGAACTCTCTTATTGAGAACGAATTTAAATGATACAACTTGGGGTCATGCAGTTTTGCATGCGGCGACACTAATTAGATTGCGCCCCACTGGTAGTTTATTACAATCTCCCTCTCAAATGGTTCATGGCTATGAACCTGATGTTTCACATTTGCGCACCTTTGGTTGTGCAGTGCAGGTGCCTATAGCACCGCCAAAAAGAACTAAAATGGGTCCCCAACGTCGTTTGGGCATTTATGTTGGCTTTGTTTCACCATCGATAATTAGGTTCTTGGAACCAACTACTGGTGATCTTTTTACAGCCAGATTCGCAGATTGTCATTTCGACGAGACAATGTTTCCAATAATTGGAACTCCCTTAGCTTCCATGATTGAGAAGCGTAAATAGGTCGAGGCCATCTCGTGGACTGCGAAGGATCTATCCCATTTAGACCCTAGAAATCATGAATGTGAAAACGAGGTACAACGGATAATCCATTTACAAGCTATTGCCAATAGACTCCTCGATGCATTTAATGATGCTGCTAAGGTTACGAAGTCTTATATTCCAGCTGCGAATGCTCCAGCTAGAATAGTTGTCCCTGAAGGACATGCTAAAATGGATCAAAATCCCTCCCACTTAAAGCGTGGTAGACCGATAGGATCAAAAGACACTGTTCCTCGAAAACGAAGGGGGAGAAATCAAGAATCTGCTCTAGAAGAGCTTGGTGTTGAGAATTCCACCAAATATGCTCTAGAAGAGCTTGGTGTTGATAATTCCACCAAAGAAATTGTTGCCCCTGAAGAGGCACAACCCAATGAAAAGATCACAAATCTCGAGAATATTGAAAATTCTATTTCATATAGTAATGAGGTCTTGGACCGGAGTAAAATCATCCCTAATGATGCCTTTGCACTCTCAGTTGCTCATGAGATTGTGGATGATGATTTTGAGCCCCAATCTATTGTTGAATGCCATCAAAGGCAAGATTGGCCTAAGTGGGAGGAAGCAATGAAGTCAGAATTAGCTTCCCTAGATAAACGAAAGGTCTTTGGGCCAATAACTCGTATTCTCGATAATGTAAAACCCGTTGGATATAAATGGGTATTTGTCCGTAAGAGAAACGAGAAAAACGAAGTTGTAAGGTATAAAGCCCGACTCGTTGCCCAAGGATTCTCCAGAGACCTGGGATTGATTTTGATGAAACATATTCACCTGTGATGGATATGATCACATTTCATTTTCTAATTAGTCCGCGTTTCGAGAAATTGCAAATACGTCCGATGGACGTTGTGACAACTTATCTATATGGCTCACTAGACTCTGATATTTATATGAAAATTCTCGAGGGATTCAAAATGCCCGAGGCATACACTCCCGCAACTTATTTTCAATAAAGTTGCAAAGATCTTTATATGGGTTAAAGCAATCCGGCCGCATGTGGTATCAACGTTTGAGCGAATACCTAAGCAATGAAGGGTACAAAAATGATCCTATCTGTCCATGTGTGTTTATTAAGAAATCAGATATCGGATTTGCTATTTTAGCGCTTTATGTCGACGATATAAATTTAATTGGAACTCTGAAGAGTTATCCAAGGTCTGTCGTACGAGGGCCGACCCCTAGTCGAGAAGGAAAATGGTGCCACTTGTGCCTCGTTCTTTATAATAAAAGGATATGTTAAATATAAAGATATCCAAATTATTACAACAAAGCACACATGTCATGGTATCTGTTCAGCGGAAGCATAATTCGTAATTAATATTACACAACGATAAAAGATAACGTGATAGAGCCCTAGATGCCAAGAGAATGCCACGAGCCCCACCTTATTCGGATAGCTGGATAACGACTGGAATAAACTGCCACGTACTAAATCGTACTATTGATCAACCTGGAGAAATTAATAATTTTGATGGAAAACGTAAGCTTTACGCTTAGTGAGAAGTATTATAAATTCATTAAGTTTTATACGAAAACGTATACCGAATATGATATGAAATACTAAATTATGAAATCATGAATTAAAACTGAGCATGAAATATTCGGAAATACTCGAAATGATAGTCGAAAGTATCTATGAACCCATATCTGTGAAAATAATAGGAATAACTAATATAGACGCGTTCTACATAGTATTCCTGCCTACCATGAGGTATTCGAGCACATACCGATAACCATAACTAGACATGAGGCCAACATCTAAGAATGGCGTACCATCTGCGCAGACCTAAACTAAGGGGTCACCTGGTTGGACCTGGTACTACCGAATATAAAATCATGTGTAACTGGGGTTCTTATATAATTTATATATATAATTATTCTGTAATTATATATATAATACATGAATAACTGAATATTAAATTATATAGTTTATATAAACTATAAATGTAAACATGATTTAAAATCTGAGTTTATTTTTGAAGGTCTCCAGGCCATCTACGGCTATTTAATTTTTAAAGTAACTATGCCAAACCTTGAAAATCGTAAAATCATAAATCATGCATAAATGATATGTGTGGCATGTTGGTCTAAAGCATTCATCAAATATATTATAATTGAAATTCTCAATTTAACTCACAAGATTTATGTAAACGATTCGCCAATCTGACTGTAAATTATTGACCTAATGACATGATACTGCAATTAATAATACTATAGCTCACGTCAAAATAAATACAAATAATTTCTCGTTCTTTACTCGTTATTACTACAAGCTCAGTTAATTTAACTAATGACTATTTTAAATCTAAATTTTACTTAAACATAATTATTGACTAGATTTTAGTCTAGTTCCAGATACCCTTGAATAAGTTTAAATTAATTCGATTAAATTATAATTATTATCTAATCATCTATTAGGTTTCATTTTAATTACAACATCTTTAAGAACATTTGGACAATTACTATGGCTAATAATAACCGTAAACTTTACGGTTTAGACCCAATAAAACAGATTAACTCTGTTGGAAGCATTAAAAAATTCCATAGGTTGGGAGATAGATATAACCGTTGGCTTAAAACTGAACATTATTGATATCCTTGTCTATATGCGTGAGGTAATTGTCTCACTTTAAAATGGATGGGCAATAATAGTCATTTATCAAGAAACTCAAGATAAAAGAAGATCGAACTCGATCGGTTCAATCATTTTCTCTTCTTCTTCCATTCTTCCCCGCTCACTCAACTCATCTCTCTCGCCTCTCTCGCAAACCGCATCGCAGCCTTCAGAGATGCCGATCAGACGACGGTCACATCGACACTACTCGACGAGTAAGGATGACGATTCTAAAGTTTGTTTCTTAATTTCTCCTATTTTTCCTTTAAATTCGACTTTGTAGGTTCGAGTGACTAAGAAGAAAAATCGGGGGTTTTTGCTAATTCTTTAATATGTTGTTTTGATTGTTTTCTCGAGTATTCTAATGTAGTTTTTGTGTTGATTGACATGTGTATGGTGTCGAAAGTTACCTTCAAAGATTTCGGTTCGTCCGTCAATGGCTTGAGATCTTTGTCGGAGTTGTGGTGGCTGCGTCGATGTGGCATGCTCCTCGCTCTACACTCGCTGAATCGAGTGGACCCCGGCTCGACCGAGTTAACTTGGCTCTGACTGTGGTGGCCTCCTTCTTTCGGGCCTCCGGGATGACTACGAAGCTCCTTCCTGGCGTGGCGTAAAAGAAATGGATAGTCTAAAGGTTTTAGAAATTTTTGTTTCTCTATTTTTCTCCGGGGTTAGAGAGTAGGTTCGGTTTAATGTTTTTTGTAGAATTTAGTTATTCGATTTGTGTTAATCTGGACTGAAAAATGTATTTAACTTGGGATTTGTGTGATGGTAAATTTCTATCAAGGATTTGGCTTGTTATGTGGTCATTGATGGAGAGATGGATTTGGTAACTCAGATCAAAGCCTTAGGTTTCATTTTCTCTTGTGTTTTTTAGCTAGGAAGTTTCCTGATTTTTGGGTTACTAGTAAGAATTGGCGAGAATGATGTGTGTATATACTCAATCATCCCGAATGAATTATAGATATGCATTTATGAGTTCGAGCTAAGCTCATCGACCTTAGAATAGAGTTTGAAAAACCTGTCCTTTGATTTTAAGTTTCCCTATTAGTAGTTGACTACTGTATTTTTCTCTTCTTATCTGACATGGTGAATTTTTTTTAGTCAACTTGTG
>JANIEQ010001640.1:0-12540 GCA_024708375.1 Oxalis stricta | reverse complement strand
ATGTGTAAAATTGTGACTCTAATCTTAAAATCAAAAAATCGATTTTTCAGGATGCAATTTTTAAAAATTATTTGAAAAGATAGAAAATTATATTTTTACAATTCTAAATTATTGAATTAAAAAAAAATTATAAATATGATAGAAATAGCATTATATTTATATAGTAGTGTCCAGCAAAATGTTAGGCCAGGAAGAGTCAATGACAAAACAAAGAAGGGCCACAATGCCGTGTTAGAAAACAAAATCTCAGTTTTCTTACTCTTTTATGCGTATAAATCATCAACAACTTTCTTTTCACTAAATGTTGCTACCGTCACCACGGCTTCCAGTTTCAAATTCAGTTCCAATTCATTCAATTTTTTACAATCAAATCCATAGCCACAAGGCCTTCTATTAATTAACTATAACTCCTATCCTAGGAATATCTTTGTATCTGCTCTTATTATTTCAGTTATGAGTAACTTGGCCTTCACTAATTAGGAGTTAGGATGTGGCTCTTAGTTATCATTATCCCAGTTAAAATTTCGATACCATGATACATGATTTTTAAAGTTTTTTAAATTGTCTAAAAATTAATAGATAATTTTTATATTTAATTTAAAATAAAAATATATTAAAATTTTCCTTTTAATTTTATTTTTATATCAATAGCTTAAAAAAATGTGTATTGAGAAGACGAAAAAATATATTTTAAACTATTAAATTTCGTAATCTCCATTACATATGAGTAAAAAGTGATACATGAGATAACAAGTACAATCCCAGATAATATTTAAATATCTAACTAACTTTCGCCAAGCTCATAAAATCATAATTATTATCAATAGAATGATTAAGATGTTTTAAACAACCCGAGGAATAATGACACAAGTTCAAAAACGCTTATTAACGATTGATAATTAGTATTTTACAAAGAAAATGAAGTTGATGATGATATTATTGTTGAGTTAATTGAGAATGTTTTACATAAGCAAGCTCTCAAAGTACGTAATAATTAATTTACATAATTTACTTTTATAATATGAAAAAACTACATCAAAGTTCACAAAATGTGGTAAGAAATGTAATAGATGAGATCCAATGAGATTTTTTAGAAAAAATAAATAACATTCAGAATTATATTTTTCTAAAACCTTCCCGACTTAATACTGAAGAAAATATACTACGTTAGTTCCGACTTAAAATCAGAGAAAATTGCAAGATAGTTATACAAAGTTATTAAAGTTATTTGATTAGTTCGAAGTTCCACTGTATTTTGATCTCCGACTCCGAAAACTGTAACAAATCTCACATGACCTGCTAACATTTTTACGAGATCAGTTTGCTAATTACAATTATTCCCTATTTAGCATTTAAGAATTACCGTTTCAACAATGATTAGCACATACTGAGAACTGAGTAATCAATGTTCATGCATGATGCATTGCCTATTAATCTTGACTTTGGAGGTTGGACTTTCGTTGCCTAGGGTTAATGTTTGTTCATTAATAGACCTCATTTCTTTTCTCGTAGAAAGAGCCAGGGATAAGCATAAAAAATACAAAAAAATTAAATTGTTAAGCATCAAAAAGAAAGAAAGAAGAGCTTGGGATGACTCAAGAACATGAAAAAATAAATCAACATTTACTAATTTACCTAAAAATTGTTATTGAAAACAATGTAATGGATGTTTAACAACATTATTCAATGTAAACGTGCAAGATTTGAGATTAATTTACGTTTCATTTACCATGTAGTAAATAAAATGGAATTCATGTCTAAGAAGCCTATATATAGAGCATGATTGTATACAATTAGTATTATTTGACCCCATCACTGTACACATTTAACTAATTTAAAAATTAACAGTTAATTAATAAAAATGTGAGAATAAATATGTTATTTATACTACATATCGAATAAATGTGAAAAGTTAAATAAAATTTTAACGACATGCGAAAAAATATAGAGTTAAATCATTATTTTTATTATATTTGGAAAAAAATTAAGGTTGACATCTTAAAATAAAAATGCATCATAATAAATGATAAAATTCTGTCCTGTCTTATTAAAATATTGAAAGTAAGTTAAATATCAATATATAATTTTTTAAAAAAACTGATTTTATCAACACTATGATCTTTTCATTCAACAACGTGTCTATTGACATCTGACATAAAATTATTTAAGTGAGTGATTTTGGAAAAATAAATATAAAATCTAATGAAAATGGATCATATCATTATCAAATTGTTCATTTGTATGTTGTTAATATAGATCCGAACTTAATGAATTTAAATCCAGTGGTAGGTATTCTTTATCCGATAATTAAATTGTAGACATGAATGTGAGCTTGTTGTTTGAGGTATAAAGTTCCAATATATATATATCAAAAAATTTATAGTAATATGGTAAGAACTTATGTACAATAAAATTTGTTTCTTAAATCTACAATTTTGCATATATATTGTACGTAGAAATTATATAGACAAACACAAATTTATTTCTTAAAAATATATTTCTGGTTTCATAGCAAGTGTACAATTTTATATATCAATCAATTACATTAATTTAGGAAGTCAAATTCAATCTATAATGTGTATAAAAAATTTTGAAAATATTAACTATGCATAAAGTGCATGATTTTAGAACTAAATGACAATTTTGAATATGAACAGTTTTATAATTTAAATTAAATCCGCATCATTTAGGAAGTCGAATACAATCTCTAATGTGTATAAAATTTTTATATACATTTTGACGTAATAAATTTAATTATCAAAAAAATAAATTTGTACGTGAAGAGTTTATGCTATTTACTTCTTCAATGTCGTTCGAATATTTATGTTGTCTTTATTTTACCATCTATTATCAAATTCTTGAAACCAACTATTTGTGATCTCTCTAAAGCTCTTTTAGTTTTCATAATTGAGATAGTATTTCGAATAATTGAAACTCCCTTAACTTCCATGATTGAGAAGCGTAAACAGGGACAAGGCCATCTCATGGATTACGTAAAGATCTATCTTGTTTAGACCTAGAAATCATGAATGTGAAAATAAGGTAAAATAAATAATCCATTTATAGACTATTTTCAATAGACTATGATACATTTAATGATGTTGTTAAGGTTACAAAATCTTATATTTGTTGGAAGATCTTGTTTCGGAAACTTGACTTGCATGAGATGAGTGAAAATCTAATTAGCTTGCAAGAGAAGAAAACCGATGAAAAGTAAAGATGATGTAAAATTTGAGAAAGAAGAAAGATAATTTGCATAAATCTATGTTGATCAAATAGGTGTAAAAATATTTGTTGAGGTATTTTTGAAGAAAATGGATGATGATGGAGTGTTAGAAAAGGACAACGGATGGATTGGAGGAATTACAATGATGATCTCTACTAGAAAACAAGTCTTTTTTTACTAAGAAGGATGAACCCTCCGCAGTAAAATGTCAAGGATCTCGCTGTAATTGGTTTAAAAGACAAGGATTCGGGCGAATTAAACAAACGAGCTTGCCGAGCTACGAGTCATCGGCGGAACTCGGGACCATAGCTAGAAATGATCGTGATGATGTCAGCCAACAACACTGAAGCATCAATTTGACCGTCTATATCTCGGGAATCAAAAAGTCCTCTTTTGGTTAAGTTTTCTATCAAGCTTTTCTTTGTTTTCGAATAAATTTCGATTTTCGATTATCATCGATGAATTAGGTTGGTTTAAGTGTTCATTTAGCTTGAAAATGAGTCACTGAATCCATTTATGAAGTCCATTTTTAATTCTAAATAGTAATGAATAAAAATGTATGTTGGGATGGATATTTGTTGCAAAAATGGTACCTAGAAGTGTCAAAATCAATTCAGGCCAGTTTCTATTGAAGTTGTTCATTCAGAAAGTTCATATTAGATGTTTGTGAGATGTCAAGATGGTTTGCAGATGATTCTAGCTCATAAGAATGAAAAGTGCAACAGATTTTACTATTTTTAGTCTTTTGTCAAAACTCGAAGTTAGTTTTTCATTACAAGTTGAAGAAATGAGTTTATTTTTCAATCTACAAGTGTATTTCAATATTATGAAGATGTCTACAAGCTGCATTTGCCATTGTTCAAGCTGAATCAAAAGTCAACCTATTGGTCAACACTTCATCAAATTTGCAATTTCTAGAAAAACAAAGGAAGAAGAAGCTGATTTTTTACTGATATGGCTTTCACCATTTTACTGATTTATCTATCTTTAAGATAGTAAAATACAGAAGAAGTGGAGAGCAAGAAAAATTTGTTATGCAATTTTGGCAGCTAGTGTAGATGTCATTTTCATTCTTTTTGCTTTTTCTGATTTTAAGAAAAAGAAATACCAGCTGTATTTTTTCTTTTCAAGTCAGTAGGGTTTTATTGTAGAGCATTATATAAACTCTCTTTATATCTCAGAAAACATTTGAGCCGAATTATACAATGAAAATCAAAAAGCTCCATTTTTTTTATTTTTGCCTTTTATTTCATATCAGTAATATTGTTCTTGAGAGAAATTGAATTTATCATCACCTAAATTAGTTTTTAGGATAAAAATACTTAAACCCTTTCATTAGATTAGTTTTTAGCATTTAAATGAAATCAAAAGGCATGAGTGACTATTATTGATTTTGATTACAAGTTTTTAATCTTCGTTCTTAGTATTTCTTAGTAGTTTTGTCATCTTTTTCTGGTTGGATTTCTCTGCTTTTTCTTTGTTTTCAAAATTTGGGCTTATACTTACTTCTTGGTTAGGGAGTATAGGTCTAACAATAATGGTATTAGAACTTCGGGTAAGATCTTAGGCTGTCAAAATGAGTTTTGAAGCTATGAAATGATGTTGTGGTGTTTGGTAGATCATTTGATAGGGTTATTAGTGTTGAATACTATTGGAAAAGGTCATTAGAGAGGAGATTTAGTAAGAAAGTTGGTAGTGTTCTAAACTTTACAAGATCCATTGCTAAGAGTAGGAAAAAGGAGTTGTCGGTTTGGGAACATCACAAAGATGAATGGATTAGGTGTTATAAAGACATGAAAGCAAACAAGGGGTGGTCGGGCTCTTGCTCACTAAACGATATAGAGATTTGGGAGGCTTTGAAAACTAAATATGGTGGAACTTATGTTGGATCCTATGTTATTCAAGTGGTGATGAGAAACATTCGTGAAGACCTTGAACATATTAAAAGGAAAATGAGAAAATCATTGAATCTTCATTGAGGAGGACCAAATGGAGAAGATAGAAGTTTATGGTCATGAAAAAGAGAAGGAGGTGATTGAAAGCTCACTTTTAGAAGCTGATGAAGATGTTAATGGAAAAACACCAAATGCGAGCATTGAAGCAAAAGGAATGTGTCGAGGAGGAGCTGATTTTAGAAGAACTTCCGAAAATTTTGATGAATCTCAAATGAGTGGAGTTCAATGATTCTCAAAAGCATCAATCATGGAATCAAGGAGGAGTTAATGACAATGAAAAGGATCCTGAAATTTGGAAGCCTCTAATCACTATAAGAGGTATGATTTCAAACTTTCAATACTCGTGAGAGTAGTGTGTATGTTGAGGAAATCTTGGTGTTGAATGTGAAAAATGATCATGAAATTCTGATTTTAAAATACATGGTGGATGGTTCTGTTTTAAGAAATGGAAGGAGAAAGATGCTATTGTTGTTTACGATGAATCTGTGATTAAGGAAGAAAGTGAATGGGTGTTGGATAAATCTTGCTCTAATCAGGTTTATGTGTGCCACATTGATGCTAGAACAAATGCTCTATGTATTTGTCTTATACCTCATGGCTTGCATGATGGAAGAATGATGAAGCATGAAAAGGGTCTTTTGTGTGATGAAACTTGGTATGATAAAGGAGGGGGTATTAATGTGTGTTCTGATATTAAAAGAGTCGAAAATGGTGTTGTGGAGATGTTGATTGCAGTGAGGAAAATTCAGGTTTGAGGACTTGAAAAGAATGAAGGATGTTTACATTCTAAAATATCGAGGAGGAGCACATATGAAAGAAGGTGTTGGAGGCTTGTGTTTGATTGCAAGTCAAGCTTCCTTCAACAAAGGAGGAGTTGTTGGAAGAGCTTATTTCGGGAAGCTTGACTTACATGAGATGAGTGAAAATCCAATTAGCTTGTAAGAGAAGAAAATCAAAAAAATAAAGATGAAACAAAGCTTGAGAAAGAAGAAAGATAATTTGTGCAAATTTGTGTTGATCAAAATGGGTGTAAAAATCATTGTTGAGGCATTTTTGAAGAAAATGGATGATGATGGAGTGTTAGAAGTAGACACGGGATGGATTGGAGGAATTACAGATGACCTCTACAGAAAACCAGGTATGTTTTACTAATTGGTTCAAAGATAGGGACTCATGCATAATTAAACAAAACGAGCTATGCGAGGCTACAATCATCGGTGGAACTCGAGCCATAGCTAGAAATGATCGTGAATGATGTCAGTCAACGACATTGAATCATCATTTTAGTTTGCCATATCTCTGAGAATCAAAAGCCCTCTTTTGGTTAGATTTTCTATTAACTTTTCCTCTTTTCGAATAAATTTCATTTTCGTTATCATGTATGAATTAGGTTGGTTTAAGTGTTCATTTAGCTAGTTTGTAAATAAGTCTACTCAATCTATTTATGAAGTCTATTTTTTAATTCTAAGTAGTAATGAATAAAATGTGTCTTTGGGATGGATATTTGTTGTAAAAATGGTACTTGAAAGTGTCAAAATCAATTCGAGGCCAGTTTCTACTGAAGTTGTTGATTCAAAAGTTCTTGTTAGATGTTTGTGAGATGTCAAGATGGTTTGCGGATGATTCTAGCCTCGTAAGTCTTATGAAAAGTGTTCTAGAAAAAATGGAGAGCAAGGAAAATCTATTATGCAATTTTAGCATGTAGTATAGATGTCATTTTAGTTCTTTTTGCTTTTCCGATTTTTAAGGAAAAAAAATTACTAGTTGTATTTTTTCTTTTCAAGTCTCTAGGGTTTGTTGGAGAGTAGTATTTAAACTCTTTTGTATCTCGGAAAACATTAGAGCGGAATTATGTAATGAAAATCAAAAAGCTCCATTTTCTTGTTTTGCCTTTTACTTCATATCAGTAAATTGTTTTTGAGAGAAAATGATTTTCATAAATCACCTAAATTAATATTTATGGATCAAAGTACTTAAATCCTTTCATTATATTCGCTTTTAGCATTGAGGATGAAATCAAAAAGCATGAGTGACTATTATTGATTCGAGTTATAAGTTTTAAACTTGTTTTTAGTATTTCTTTGTAGTTTTGTTATTTTTTTCGTCTGGATTTCTCTATTTGCTCAATTTGGGCTTATACTACTTCTTGATCGAGATGTATAGGTCTATCGACAATATTTTAGTTGTAAATGTTTCACCTAAATTAGCTTGTTCCCCGAGGAAGACATGCTAAAATAGTTTAATGATTCATGGTAAAAATTTTTTGAAAATAGTATTGCAGACTCGAGTTTACGATCAGTAGACCCTATCTACATAAGCCATTATACATTGAACTTAGGCAAAACATGCTTTTATTTTATATATTGATTTGTTTTTCCTCTACAAAACGATTGTTATTACAAATTGAGATATAAGCATAGTTGTTGAATCGGGATACGCTTCGCGTATCGTTTTTTCGATTTTCATATCTGGATTTATGTATCGAGATATGTATTGAAAGATGTGGTACATATTTTTTATAAGCTTAAAATATATAATATAAAAGATATATTACATAATAATTATCGACTAAGTGAGAAAATAATAGACATTAATCATCTATCATAGATATAAATTCAATTTGTAAGTATTGTATCAATATATCATATCCAAATTCATTTCAAAAAATAAAACATCAAAATATTATTAAAAATATTGCTAAATCTCTCGCACCACCTAAATCTTTATTACCATCATTTAAAATTGTGAGGTCTTCAACATTTTTATTAGATGCATTAGCTACATCTTCAATCTCTTTACCATCTACCATAATAATTTATTTATTTTTGATAAATTTCTAATACAAATTATCAACCTATCAATCATGGGTCTATTGGAGTTGAACTCATGACTGCTCGATGGAGAAAATACTTAACCATTCCATTAGGCCATAATAAGTTTAATATTAATATCATTAATATTTTTTGACATATTTTTTTGACATTCTATGTATGGATCTTGAACTCATTCGATTTTTATGAAAATAGAATAAACTTGTCACGAATTTATTCAAAAATAATTTGTCGGTATATCATTTGTATCATAAAAATTACCAAATCGTACCATTGAATCATGAGATACAAGGAATTCATATGGGATACAAGAGCAAAAAAATACGATCTTTGATACGTATTGTTTTAACGTAAAAAATATTTAATCGTAAGATTTGTATCATGTACTGTGGGATGTATGTATAGGTAGTATTAGAATGGAAGACAAAGAATCAAATGAAAACTAGGGTTTTAATTATACAATGACTGACTGATAGTGTACTATATTTTGTTGTGAAAGTGATGACACTCTGAGCAAAAATAAAATTAAAAAATCACCTCTTCAGAGAGAGATAAAGAGAAGAAAAAATTTAATACTATATAATATTATTATATTTATATAATATTGTTACACTCTCAATCACCAATTCACCATAACTCACTCTTGGATACTATATTCACATTCACTTCCAAGGGGCAATTGTAAGTCAAAAAAATTTACAGCCCTGACTGCAAGTTTCCCTAAACAATGTGATGCTATAAATGCTCAGACTTTGTAAATCCATTAATAGATTCCTCCATTCTACAAATAAAGACAAGTTAGCCATGTATACAATAAAAACATATTTGTCCTTTTGGTAACATCATCTAAGTTGTATATAGCATTTTTGGCCTAACAATACAGTAATTTTGTAACAATGTCAATTATTGTGAGGCTGCGTAATTTGGAAATATTTATGTATATATCAATAGATTACGATACTCCATTATATGTAGCTTTAATAGTGTTACATACAATTCTTAAAATAAATTACTGCCCTTTTCCATTATACGTAGTTGTTGAAAGTTGTACATGGATATATGTTTTATAACATTATTATTATTTCTATAAAGTAAGACAAAACTTGATACAATAAAATGTTGAATGTTATCTAATGCTATCTAACGCCGTATCCAGATAGGAAGAGGAAGTGATGGTGAGAAAACTAACAAAAGTCTAGACTGAATCAATGGGGTGATGTGTGAGTTCAATTGATGATTTAGAAAGATGTAGATGGATCTTCCTCGAAGCATGGTAAGGAGCCGTATACTGACATGGAGGGGGTTCAGAATCTGGATCTCCTTATATATACTAATGGTGATGAGTCTCTTCCACTTCCAATTGAAGCTTAAACGACTATACAAGCTGCAAAACCCTTGTCATGGAGGGTAGCTTTATTTTGAGAAAATCTCCCTAAATCTTTAGATTGTGAGCTGGTTATATTCTCATGAGTGTGCAATTTAATGTGGATGAGGTACCACTAAAAGTGGAGAGAAGTGACGCCAAGCCACAGATAAGGAAGAAATAATACCGTAGAAACTGCAAGTCTTTTCGGAACAACTTTTGTCAATCGTTAGACCAAAAGAGTATCCCTGCTGGACTTGTTTTGGATTTCCGTAGCCGAGTAAGCGTGACATGCCTCATATCATGCTTTGGTTTGATTGGCGTACATATTCTTCCCAGAATACAATCGACGAATAACAATAAACAACACAAGTAATATTGAAGTTCAATTGAAGACTCATGATATCTAAACTCTCCAACAATGCAGATGACAGATTAGATGCAGATGCAATCGACCTGTTTTGCGAATGAGGGTTTGAAGTTGTGTGTTGAAACCCAAGAACATTAGGTAGGTATGTATAGGTTGTAGGCATGGTATAGTTCAATTAGGAATGTGACTTCGTGTGAAAGTATAGAAACGTACTCAAAAATGGAAAAGAACATTGATCACACTCGTTTATTAGCGCAACGTCTTATCAGTCATTTGTCCCATGTTTTGTCCAAAAATATATTTGAAATAGTTAGGAGATAAAAATAAATATGGACAGTCTCAATCACTTTTAAGATTCTAGATGAAATAAAAAATTGAGACTTATCGATAACTTTTTAACATCGTCTGATCAATTTCATTGAACTCTCATTTTTTCATTCGTGTTTAAAATCGACATCGGTAGAATTAAAAATAGGAACTTATTGATTAATTTTATGAGATAAAGTAAGAGTAAAATAAATATACATATAAATAAAATATTATTTTCCTATAGAATGTCAAAATTTAATGTTTCTAGCATTTTGTGATGCCAAAATATAAATTCAAAAAATTCAAAATTATACACTCAAATGCAATTTCTGAGAATTAGTACATGGATGAAGATGAGGAAAAATACTAGTTTTTAAAATATGTTTTATATCAAAATTTATTTCAAAATTAGACATTAAAAAATACTTATAAAGTATAGGTAGAAGATAACCAGTCACTCAGTCAGTACTACATCTACGTACATGCAGTTGTAGAATTCCGCCCATTCTCTTCCTTTTATACATTTTTGTGGGATCGATCCCTGTTCGAGACTAAAACGTATACTTTCTATCACTAATCCAATTAATTCTAATCCCGCACTAAATATTCACTATTTTACCTATCGCAATATATGAAGTTTTGCGTTTTTTAAAATAGATTTCAAATCTAAATGTATATAATAAAAATTATTAATTAAATATATGTGTATTTTGATGATAACAAAATTCAGATATATGTATATTTCTGATCGAGAAGAGTAACTCTTATACGTCATAAAATGTACCTCTCTCGAGTTGTCTAAATCGTAGAAGACAACGCTTCCGTTACACAACCAAAATATGGCTAAGTATGAAAACCTTTGGCCTATGAGCCCACAGGAAGTCCAGTTTCGAGTCAAGTGAGTGACAAAGAAAGCCTAAAGCCCAGATAAATCCAGCTCGGGACGATCGACATCTCAACTCAACCGATCCTCTCGACTCGAAGAAAGAGGTGTGCTATAGTGCGCGTCCACTTTCCACAATCTCCACTCACCTCCACTCTCTCCGACTATTTCGGAGCTCGTGGCACACCCATGCTGTCGTGAACCAACCGTGCTTCCGAAACATCATATAAACCCAACGTCATCGTTAGGTTTTCCATTTCCAACTCATTTTTATTCCCACTCACTCAAATCAGGCTCATTCTCTAATGCTATAATAATTTGAATTTCATAGTGTTAATGTCGGTCAGCCTAACCTAATTTCTCTCTCGTATTTAGGTCATCCACTAAGTCCATATCCATTTTTCGATCACAAGTGAAGGATCTCGACTCGAGCGTATTCCGGATACATCAATATAACTAGTAAAAATATATATAACGGGAAAGTAAAAGTTTGTTCTTATAATTTTTTGGAAAAATGTCCTCAAGTCCCTAAACTTTGCCTAGATTAATCGACAGCTTCCTTAATTTCATTTACTAACCACCCAGTCACTAAATTTGTGTGTAAAATATAACCATCAAATCCTTGACGTTAATTCTCAATTTAAACGGCTAACATGGCAACTATTGTGACAAGACTTCAACTAACAAGTTGGATTTTTTGTCCATATGAGTGTCTAGTCAATAAACATGAACCAATTTATTGAAATGAATTGGGTTAACAAAAAGTGAACCGATTAAATCCTTAATTAAACCGATTCAACCCTAAAATAATTTGGTTTAACCCATTACCTCTTAAGCTAGTCGTCTTCTTCAAAAAGCTCGAGGAAACCCTAGCAAATGGAAAACTTCAAAGTAATACAAAAACATCATAACTAATACTTCTGGCTGGCACTGATCAAGTCAATCCTAGTCAAATTCTTCACTGCTCTCCGTTTTCCAATTTCAATCCTCCCTATAAAAAACATGAAAGCAAATTAGGCAATGCTATAACGATTGATCATACTGCTACATTGTCTGCATATTGTAAGAAGAGATTGAATTCTAATTTGACCATAAGGTTCAATCACTTATTTTATAAAAACGTATATGCTTTCAAAGACGGTTAAGAAGAGCTTCAACAAGCAGTATGCCACTTTCTAAGTAAATAGGATTCTCATAGACAGGTTAAAGACATACATACATATCTTAACTAATACTTCTAGAGCTCCGGCTTGGCTAAGAAAGACACTGAAAACTAAAATATGAGACCCCAAAATTCAAGGCATAAACAAGAAAAAAAAAGAATAAAAAATCGCCCGCCTTATAAATTTTCCTTTATCAATTTATAAATATACTTACAAATGGTGTAAGTGCGATATCTTCGGATAAAACCTATGTTTTGAAATTATCATAAACTGTCTAGCCTCATATTTATTTCCTGTATTTCGATATCACGGATGCATGAAAACTAGCAGCTAACTGAAGAGCATGACGATAGCAGCTATACACTTTCAGAGTGACATGCTAAAATTATAAGACATAAGTAATTAACTACGTAGTATAAATTTGACCATATATAAATATA
>JANIEQ010001637.1:0-10611 GCA_024708375.1 Oxalis stricta | reverse complement strand
TGGAGGATGATCCGATTAATTTCCGTCGAGTTATGGAAAGTTCTAAAACTCAACAGTGGATAGATGCCATGAATGAAGAGATGAAATCCATGAAGGATAATGACGTTTGGGATCTTGTCACATTGCCTGAAGGTGCGAAACCAATTGGTTGTAAATGGATTTTTAAAACCAAGAGGGATTCGAAGGGTAATGTGGAAAGACATAAGGCACGTCTTGTCGCGAAAGGATTTACTCAAAAGGAAGGAATTGACTATAAAGAAACTTTCTCTCCGGTATCCTCGAAAGATTCTTTTAGAGTCATAATGGCATTGGTGGCGCAATTTGATCTTGAATTGCACCAGATGGATGTAAAGACCGCTTTTCTTAATGGAGACATTGAGGAAACGATTTATATGGTGCAACCAGAAAACTTTGTATCGGGTGATCCAAAGAAAATGGTTTGCAAACTCAAGAAATCCATCTATGGACTCAAACAGGCATCAAGACAGTGGTATTTTAAATTTCATCAAGTTGTTGTTTCATTAGGATTTGAATCCAACATAGTTGATGAATGCATATATCACAAGTTCCGTGGGAGTAAATTCATTTTCCTAGTTTTATATGTGGATGACATACTGCTAGCCAGCAATGACATGGAATTGTTGCATGAGACTAAGAGATTTTTGACACAAAAGTTTGAAATGAAAGATCTTGGTAATGCTTCTTTTGTATTAGGAATTCAAATACATCGGAATCGTGCTTCGGTATACTTGGATTATCGCAAAAGAGCTATATCGAGAAAGTGTTGAAAAGATATGGCATGCAGAATTGTAAACCAGGAAATACCCCAATATCTAAGGGAGACAAATTTAGTCTCAATCAATGCCCTAAGAACGAACTTGAAAGAAAGGAAATGGAAAACATTCCATATTCTTCGGCAGTAGGGAGCATCATGTATGCTCAAGTTTGTACGCGTCCGGATATTGCGTACATTTCAGGTATGCTTGGCAGATACTTAAGTAAACCTGGTTTGGAGCATTGGAAAGCAGTCAAAAGGGTTTTAAGGTACCTAAAGAGAACAAAAGAATACATGCTCACTTACAGAAGATCGGACATCTTGGAGGTCATTGGTTATGCGGATGCAGATCATGCCGGATGTACGGATAGTATGAGATCTACTTCGGTTATGTCTATCTTCTAGCAGGAGGTGTTGTGACATGGAGAAGTGTAAAACAGTCTCTTATTGCAACTTCTACCATGGCAGCTGAGTTTATATCCTGCTTTGAGGCAACAGAACATGGCATATGGTTACGAAATTTTATCACTGGACTGCGTGTAGTGAATAGCATTGGGAGACCAATGAAACTATACTGTGATAATCAATCGGCGGTCATGTTTGCCAACAATAACAGGAGCTCGACGAAGTCGAAACATATTGACATCAAGTTCCTGGCAGTAAAAGAAAGAGTACAGAATGGACAATTTGCTATTGAGCATATTGGTACAAACTCCATGATTGCGGATCCGCTCACTAAAGGTTTGACACCTAAGGCATTCTTCGAACACACCATAAGTATGGGTGTTATATCTTCGGAGGATTTTCAGTTGTAGTGGGAGTTTGTATGAATATTTTTAAGTATATAAGTTATATTTCTGCAGAAATAAAGTTCTTTTGGAATTCATTCTGTCTTGTAGTTTTGACCTCACTTCGGTTTAAGGTGAACCAGTTGGAATAGGCACGTTGCATCACATTGCGTGTAATATTCCACACTACAGATTTGCATCTAGATCCATGTCATTTGGTTGTGTTGATAAATGTGATCATTGCGGGTTAAGTTACGACTAAATGTAACGAATACCACTTTGATCCTTTCATTAACATAATTGATGGACGGGATTGTTCGGGGTACAATAAGTTTAACGACAATACAATTTTGGAGCTCCCTTTGGTTTTATAATATATGTTCATAAGGTTTTATCATATTGCCCAAGTGGGAGATTGTTGGATTATAATCAAACATTGGGCTTAATATGTAAACGATCATATATTATAAATTGTCGTAAAGTTACGTCTACGAATGTGAAAAGGATTAAAATGGATAATGTAGACTTTTATGTACCAATCAAGATGTTAATCGGAAATGTAGGACCTAAAGAGTAATTCTAATTTATTGATGGACTGAATTAGAATTAAAGAAACATGGGTGTGGTTCCCGGAACAGATAAATGATAACGGTATTTGTTTTCATTCCATTCAGAGAAAACAAAATTCCAGAAATACCATTTTATCAAGTTCTGGAAAACTCACTCGATAATTCACGAAGAAATCGATCAAGGATTGACGAACGATTACGATCATGGCATCATCATCCGGTACGCTTCCCGCATTCGTACTATCGATTCTTATTATTCTACGCAGATGTTAAATTCTAACGAGAGCGCTCTCTTGGATGAGTAGTATGCAAGTCCAACGCATTAGTGTTTGGGAAGCGTATTATCGTCTCTTGTTTCAAGAGCTTCGAAAATTTCACCAATGCTTCGGATTATGGATTGAGCGTATTAAAGGGGCTACTTCTCATTTTAATTCATGTTTTATTTTTTGTTTTGGTAAGCGTGCTAGCAATAAAGTAGTCAATAGTTTGGCTAAGAGCAGTTACATATACTCAGTCTTTAATTATGTTTGTTTTTTACTTTTAATGAGCTACTAGATGTACCTGAATTTATCCGATTGAAACGTGAATAACGAATGATGAATGGCTTTGCCGACTTTCCAAAAAAAAATTTCCTTTATAAATATTACATCTTACATAGAAATTAGATCAATAGACATGCGAGTATTTAATAATACTAGAGCTAAACCTCTTCCATCCATCTTTTGTTTTTATAATTTATTAATTAATTATAAAACAAAAATCACGTGTTTCATAGTTAGAAAGAAAAGGCAAATAGCGGAAATATCGTCCATGGTCAATACCCCGCTTCTTACATTTCCAGGCTCGAGCGGCGAATTTCACCAAGTTTTTAGCCGATTTATTTCTATCTGACGTCGAGGCGACAATATTCACCGCTTCTCGGTTCGAGAGTACATCCCCTAAGCCATCAGTGGCCAAGATCACAAATTGGTCTCTACTAGTTATATTGGAATGAGTAATATCAGGAACTGAAATAAGTCCAAATTCCTTGACACAGTAATCTCCCATAGCTCTCGATATTGCCAGTCCGCCTGGCGTATTGTCTCCGTTCGGAGGCCAAACCCTGTAAACTCCTGGCTCATCATCTAAACATAACACTCTTCCCCTACATTGCACGATCCTCTCTGCCTCCTCTGTCATAAATAATCATTTTGCGTCAATGAATAAAAGGCTTTTTCGAGAATCACGGATGAAAACCTAGCCTCAAAGCTTGTAAAGAATAAGTAAGACACAAAAACCGTAGATATTATCGATAATGTTGTCTCCACAACTCAAGTACAAGTGCGATGAATAAATTTTTTTATTTTTTATTTTAACCCGGTAGATTCGGCTTTAGGTCCACACTCAGCTGAATTGGGATTAAATTTCCATCTTCATCAGAAGTTGTAGCTAACACTGCTCTGGAATCCCCCACGGTTTGCGACAACTAAATGTTCACCCTGCACAAATTAGAAGAATTTTATTCATAAAAATAGATTCTATCACATTCTAGGGGAAGGAAGGAGGGAGTTTATATATTTCTGCAGTACTTGTTTAATAATTGTCAATGCAGTGGTGCCGCTACGGAAAGAGTCGATTTCCGAGTGATTCTTGAGCTCGGTGTCAATGCACGGTGTACGTTTTGAGGTAGGATCGTTTCCAGATTTCGTAGTGATTTTTGGGATCGGAGTTGGCAAGAAGAGTGTTTTTGCCAATGGGAGAACAAGAGGAAGGTGCCGATTTGCTAACCCTTTTGGAAACTATGTGTCCCCATGGACCATGACCATCGAATACTCCACAGAATATCACGTCTTCTTGACATCCAAACTCCTACTCACAATATCATCATTAGTTCAATTAGTAAATCAAATCACTCATGAGTCGAATCGAAATGAGTCTAACCTCCCAGACAACAAGGGAGTCTTTTGATGCCTTTGTGTCCTCTTTTGGAGCAAACCGAAGCAAAATGATTGGAAGTGTTAGACTTGAAAATCCCAGAAGAGGAAGTCAACATCAACCCTTTCCTCTTTGCTTCCTTTGCCATTGCTTCTGCATATTTCCTTTCCTTTTCATCATCATATTTATCAGTACATTTGGTCTCCTGCTCCTGCCCTTTCCCTTGCATAGTCCACTCCAACACAGAATTTAGTTACACCATCTTTCTCGACACAAAAACCACCCTAATTAATAGTGAATACAAAAGTGTCAATATATTTCTGACAAGTGGTATATTGTTGATTCAGAAAATAAAAAACGGTCCAAATGTACCCATGGACCCCTGTAAAAATAGTATACTACTAATCAAAACTCAGCTTAAAATGTATTCATTTCCGATTCTGATTAACTTGTCGCTTTTGAAATGTAAATTATATATAAAAAGGATATACGATATTATGATATACAGATTTTTGCCAAGGAAATGAAAGAAATCAAGTCAGCAGTTGAGATATTTACTCTGTTTGATTTTGGGAGAACAAAACACGAAAGAAAGAAAGAAAGAAATTTGTAATCTAGGATTTAATATGTCATTCTAGATGTTGCTATGAAAATGTATTGAAAATTAATCAAAGAATATGGATCCCATAGAAGATAACAAACATATTATTAAACCTGATCTTTTATTATTGAAAGATGCTACTAATCAGCAGCTAGCTAATTATGTTCCCACTGGGAACTGATCTGAAGTGCCGGAAACAGACGTCGCTCCGATCAGTCCAATCTCGCAGTTGATGAAGAGAAAGGGCTTCTTCTTCTCCCACTAATTACTGTTCAAAACTTCATGTAATAATAAAGGTGTCAAGTATTCTACGTAATACATAATATAACGAATGATGGGCAACTGTAAATTACATGAAACTACGACCAACACCTTATTCCTAAAGCTGAATCCCATGTAAAAGTAAGGGTAAATTTGTCAATTAATTAGTTGGAGGGTCACGTCACGGATTGCGAAGTTTCATTAAGGTAGACCTTTATTAAAAAAGATTATCATGGACTGAATATCCTAACATGAAATAAATTCGCCTCCGAAGCTTAGGAAACTATATTAAAATTAAAATCGGTGATTAAGAATGATAATGTTTCTTATCAAGATTGATTAATTAATTTATTTATAATTGTGTGGATGAAAATCGGTCGGTTCGAATAGTACAATAAGGTTAAGGCAGCTAGATAGAGCAGTTAGCACATTAGCTAGCAATCTAACTTTAAAAAAATAAAAAATAGTTCACTAATCTATCAATTCCAGGAATAATTTCCACTAGAATTTTTTTTTTTAATAAATTTCTAATACTATCATATCGCTTCCTCAACAATCGAACTCCGTACGACGAGAGCAAACGTACACAAGTCAGTGAATCACGTCCCGATTACAATTTCTACTGGAATTTGGATGCTCATAAAATTTTCTTTATTTAATTGAAATTAAAACTCAAACTATTAGTCATCCTTATAATTAAGCACAATCACTTTTCGACTTTATTTTCTCAATCAAATCTTTTTTGAAATTAATAATTATATTTTTTAAAAAAAACCGTAAACATAACAAAATGCTTGTATGTTTAAGTATAAAATAATCATCAATAACGAGAATTGAGAAGAAATTAGGAGGAGTGTTGGTTTTGAATAATGGGGAACATTATTGTATGTGTATCCAACTAGATGGATTTAGCCACAAATTACTGATTGTGTTTGAAATTGGTGGAGAATACCCCAAACACAGCCGCTATTTACCCAGCGGATCGATATCAAGGTCAATGGCCAACATGATCACCCACTCAAGGTACAAGTTCATAATAGAACTATATATATAGTCTTGAGATCAAATTAGTATGAAAAATAATTCTCTCTTGTAATTAAGACGATAAAATTTTACGTGTTAAAATAATATTAATAATAATAATAATCATAGGTTGTATCCAGAGGTGGAACCAAGTGTAAATTTTTGGGGGACAATGATTAAAGTAAAAAAAAAAAAATGAACAATATGCATGACATGAGAATCAAACAAGGGTGTTCGGGACTCGTACAACGCTATTACATTTGAACCAACTTATGTTATACATAACTGCAATAGAATTTATTACTTTAAATGTATAAAACTAATTTTTTCTCAGAATTTGAGTCTGCCCCTGGTTTTATCTATGTAATTAAATATACATGTTATCGGGTAATAGAAAGGTACCATGTGTATGATTCGTATTTTTAATATTATATGTAGTTGAGAAAGCTTGCTGACCGGGCAGTTGGCCGACAAGGCTAGCTCGACCAAAAATGTCCCCGGGACCAAGTCAGTCAACTGGTCGACTCGGGCAACGGCAAGATAACTTCGAAAATAAAATACTATTTTAAATTGATTTTATGGACGCACAAAATAATAACAATAAATATTTTAATAAGAAAATTACGAAATATTAAATTCTTAAATAAAGAGATAAAATTCTTATATAATTTTTTCAAGGTCAGATCTTTAAATCCTAATTACAACTATAATCTCTCTATTAGTTCTCCTGATTATAGAGAATAAGAAATTCATCATCTCTAGAAGAGAAAAACTTATCGTAGCTATGCATCTACGATTATGATTTTGTGGTGAGCTTTGTAGATTCCTATTCAAAATTGTAACTTTGCATGTTAGCTTGTTAAATTTGATTGTATTTGACTTCTAAACATTAGCTTCTAGTGTTTGGTTGGTCATAGTTGGTTTTAAGTTTAGACTGGATAGTTTACTTTTGACGCATGTTATATATAACGAGCTTCAAATCGAATATCTATGCCAAGCACGTGAATTAAGAAGAAATTAATAAGGATACATAGAACGTGATTTAAAGAAGATACTATGGGCATAAGGCACTTACTATTCATTTAATTAACCATTATTGATGTTACTTTGTCTATTAACACGCTTGTTTTTTTTTTTTTTTTTTTTTTTCAAATCTCTCTCTAAATATCTTCTCCGAAAACCCTACTAGGTCTTCCCCTTCCCCGCCGCCGCTGTCTCTTTCTATCGGCGATGGGCTTTTCCTAGTCCCTCATCCTCCCCGATCCTTATCCCCTCAGATTTTCTCTCTTGTTTCGAAGTTTCGGTCATCTATGTTCCCATATTTGTTGCTTTTGGTCGTCGTTCTCTCCGATCTCCAAGAGTGTTGGCTGCCTGGGTGGTATGGGGTGTGGCTTTCCTTCCTCAAATAGGTCGGTGCCCTTCTTCTCGTCGTTGTCTCCTCGCCCTCATCATTCTCGCCCTATCACTCACCGTTGTTCTCGTTTTGTCTCGGTGTCCATTGGCAGTCCGACATAGTCTTGTCTAGATGCTTGGCTTCGTTTCATTTTGCTTTTAACTAATATCCGATCAAAATCGTGTTGATCTAGGTCTATCGTCTGTGATAGTGTCAATATTGACATTAATTAGTTTTAATACATCAATTTTCTCCTAATTTTCGATTATATTACCTAGGTGTTAATGTTTAGATGTTTAAGGTTTGTCGTCGGTGACATTTCAATGTCTTGGTAATTGTAGTTAGCGATAATTTTTGGATGTTGAGCGTAGCCATGGTTTTTCTCCTCATTTGCGGACTTGGAGGTTTTAGCCCAGGATTTTTGTCTGTTCTCCATCTGATACTTCAACTATATTTTGGTTCCTCCTCCGATACTTCATGTGTAATCGTCGAATGTTTCTACCTACTACCGTATTATATAACCCCTTTTATAATTATCAATGAAATAAATCTACTATAAAAACATGCTTGTTTTTTACTTTTCACACGCTAATTATATATAATCCGACAAAACTTTCCTTTTTATTATTTAATGTGACTTTGTAAGAGAGTGTATGTAACTCCTAGTCAAGTCAATGTTTTGGTATTCATTCTTTAGAGGAGAGCATTACTAGTAAAGCAGAGGATTGTATCCCCTATATCACAACTTCTTTGATGTCAATCAGGAATCATCTTATTGTTCCTTAGATGACACCGTCCGAAGCCTTCTTCTCCTATCTTTCTTTCGCCACCTCTCTTACATAATGATTATCTCCCCCATCTCCCATTCCATTGCTGGTAAATATGGAGTCTAATTCAACCGCGTTGTGAATGCAAGAAGTTATATATTATGTTAAAGACAATCCTTCTCAAAATTTCTTTGATATCCACCGTTTCACGCCCTCCGCTCTCTCTTCATATCAACTCTGCCTCCTATTGTCAAATTTAGTCATATTCTTCATCTCTCCTATCAATTAATTGCAGCTGCATATATCTATCTAAGAAAAAAAACCTAATATTTTAATGAATTAGCTACCTTTGTTCAGTGATTAATATTTCGTATAACATATACAATGAAAATTGCATAAAAAATTGCATGAAGATAGCAAGATTATCATAAAGATTGGTGTCGTATTTCGGGACTTAGTTAAAATTAAAAATTCTCTTGGTTCATTCGCTTGATTTGTTTGTTTGAAAAACCATTTGAAATCCTCGGAAAAGCCGATTGGCAACAATCGGAAAGGTTACGGCCTATATCGTGGGGTTCAAACTAATATTCATGACTTCAACCTATATTTTTGTGGTTGAATAGATTTGAGGTGAATTGCAATGGTGGATGTGGGTGGTTGTTTGTTCGAGGAGGTGGTGATGAGAGGGATGGTGCTTGAATAGAAGATGAGAGGCACGTGCTAATTTTTAAAGAAATATATCTAGTTTTATAACTAATTTTGATCGTTGATTTTTCATATAATGGATGGTAAGATATTTGCAATCACCATTTTTGAAGTTAAATGATGTGTTTGCTCGTTAAGCCGTAGTAGGCAACAAAAGGGTATTTTGTCGGATCCTATAATTATCGTGTGAAAAACAAATATCCAGCAGTGTTAATAGACACGTCCGAGAAAAGAAAAGGAAAAAAATCTCTACATTTTCTTCTTCTTCTTTTTTTTTTTTTATGTTAAATGAGAAAATATTATTAAGGAGAAAGGTCCTTTTGGACCAAAGACACGATCTTAATAGGAAGATCAATACTATTTACAATTGAGAAGAAAATAAAGATAAATGAGCCAAACAATCGATTACTTTATTAGCAAACCACAACCAAGATAAATAGGCTCTTGTTTTTGCATCCATGAATTAACAACTGGCAATCTCCTCAAGAATTAAGTTCATGTTGCAGGCAGGATCATGTTCAAAGCTAGATATTGCAGCACACGCCTCAGCATGCTAGTGCATCTTCAACTTCCCAATCCATCTAACCTTTGCTTGTAAGATCTTGCAGTCGAATCACGTGCCGCAAATCCACGCCGATTACAAGGCCGAACCAAATATAAAAAGAGGGGTCAAAATTAATCTTGATCACATCAACATCCGTGGGTTCCAACGTGTCTCCTTGACTTGCTTAGCAGGCTGGATTCACACCTTAGTCAACCGATCGAAAGATAATAATTAGCAAATCCATTGTTTAATGCCATATTCACCCACACAAGGACGAGAGCACAAAAAAGTCAAAAATAGCTTTATTTTTGTTCAACGCAAATCCAGGACGCAAGAAAACAAACAAGCATAGCGATTCACCGGAGAGAGCATTAAAAACATTCTTGAGCCAATCAAAGAGATTGCTAGATAAATCCAGTAACCATATAATCAAGATTCAAAGAAGTCCACACCGATTTAGCTAAATAGCAATTATGAAACAAATGAAGCATGGATTCATCAACACGTTCACAAGCGGGGCAATGTAAAGGCAGCGACATCGAGTGATGTCAATTGAGTGGGTAAAACCCGTCCCCACCCCAAAAAAAATTACCCGTTATCCGATAGCTGAATGGGGAAAATTAGAGGCAAATATTATTAACCGATTCGGGATTGAGGCCAAGAAGAAAGCATACCGCATCCCGCTGGAAATCCCCAAATACATTTAAATTATATTAATTATATTTTAATATTATTTAAATTGACGATTAATTTATATTATTAATTCATTAGGGATCAAACAATTGAAAATTTATTTAAATTGACGTTAACAATTCACTGTTATATTAAGTCATAATTATATTATAAATATGTAGATTATTTTATTTATATATTTTTTATATAAAAATATTAAATATTCATCATTATTTTAGTAATATTTTAAAATATATTATGTAATTAAAGTTCTACTATATAAATTTACGTCTTTCTCCTCCATCGATTTTTGCCACCGCCATCACTCTATGGTGTCCCTCTTCCTCTTGTTGTTAGTCTTTTGTAAGAAAAAATAATTTTAATCAAAATTTATTCATGGGAAATTGGAGATCCGACGAGGAATCCTCACCGAGAATGGGTTTGGGGAGTATATTAAAAAATTCTCTCCAATTGGAGAATGGGATCTAGGATAGGGTGCAGAGCTTAATTTATGTGATTGGGAGCGGAAAGGTGTCTCCACCACCACCCCCTCCCCCCATCGGGCATCACTAGCGATATCCCTCGCTTAATGAGGTTAT
>JANIEQ010001634.1:0-13774 GCA_024708375.1 Oxalis stricta | reverse complement strand
AGAACTAAATGGGCTAATTCATATGTGGACAGCCAGCCCTTTGTCCCACCTTAGCCATCAACATATCAGCCTTGATAATCTTGGACACTGGTTCCAAAACTGTTGCGAAAGTCTTGATATCACTCACTTAGCTTTAATTGGCAATCTGTTGTGGAGTTCATGGAAAAATAGAAACAATGTTGTGTTTGATGAGAAGTGTATGCTGCCTGGTATTTGCTTACAATATTGCCTTTACAAATTGGCAAGATTTCTTAGCAGCTAATGGGAAAACAAAGCAGCCCCTAGTCACTTCCCATCAACCTCCTAAATGGACTCCTCCGCCAAATAACGGTTTCAAGATTAATGTGGATGCTGCTTTCTCATCAAATCCTAACTCTGTTAGCCTATGGCATGGCAATTCGTGACTCTAGAGGTCATGTTGTCTTTTGTTCAGTTATGTCTGAGAATAAGTCTCTAACAGTTGAAGAAGGCGAAGCAGTGCTATTCTATTCGGATTGAATACTGCTCTCACCAAAGGGTTTCATCATTTTGAGATCGAATCTGATTGTCTTTCCATTGTCCAAGCAATCAAAGATCCGAATCCATGTTTCCTTCCCTTACTGTGGAATTGTGGAAGATATTAAATCTACTCTTTTATCTCTTGAAAATTGTTATCTAAACTTTGTACCACGTTCGTGTAATTTGCACGTTCACGACCCAAAAACCACCCTAGCCGTGACCGGCGTCTTAACCTCCTCAACCCGAGATTAAGACCAGCCTAATAAAATTTTCCTTTCAATTAACAAGTATGAATTACAATATAATTCAATTCAATGAATAACTTAACAAGTCATCTTTTTTTTATTTTTACAATCCAACTATACCAACATGGAGTTTACATCTATTCGAGAAATAATAAAAGATTATACAACAAAAGAAAATAGAAGTCTTCACGCACTTCCTCGAATCGCTTAAACTATGCACTGTAAGAAAAATTAAGTAGTATTCGAATGAGTGACAACGCACTCAGTAAGCACCAAATACAAAATATAATAGTATAAAGATAGACTAATAAATTATACACCCAAAGAAGTTTCAAAATCGATTAGATATTTTATAAACTCGATTTCTTCCCAAAACAATATAAATATATTCATATATATTTTTCCAAAACTCAACATCCCGATACTCAAATGAACCCAAGAAAGTTTAAAGGTTTTTCAAAACCAAAACTCAAATCGAAATCAACATCATTACCAACATCCACTAACCCGACACTCGCCAAATCGAAACCAACTAGGCATTTATCTCGAATACGCGGAGTGAATATATTTATTTATTCTTTTATCAAATCTCATCATAGTTTATACATCACCAATCCAAATCCGCTTACACAATAATTTATCGATTAAACATTCAAACCAGTTAAAGTGATTTCTATCAAATCAGAATTGAGCAAAATCGAAATATTCATTTAACCAGGGAAATTCCGACATTTACCCAAGTCGGTCGGTTGGCACGTGGTACCTAAATCATGTTTAGGTACTGTAACGATACGCCTTACCACGTCTTTTGGTTTAGGTTAGCACAAAGCATACCTAACCTCACCGTGGGCCCGTTCGTTACGAAAATGGTAACGACCCGTCTCCACGTCTTTTGGCTTTGGTTAGCACAAAGCATTACCTCGCCTCACCGTGGGCCCGTCCTCGTTACTAATGTCACTCTAGAAATGACAGGAACCCAAAACTAGATAGTTCCTCAATAAATTCGGTCTATGGCCATAACCTACACATGTGCCCAATGAAGTATTTATACTTCCGCTCGAGAAATCATCTCGAAATCTGAACTCAAAATCTCAATCGCAATCGATTTTCAAGAATTTATATGAAATTCATTTACACCAATAATCTCGAATTTATTTCCACAAGTTATTTCTCAAACATTTCTCAATTCATTTAGAAGTCAATTTCCATTAACTAATATGTAGTTCATGGATAAAAATAGCTTCGAAATCAATCAATTACGAAAACTCGAAATATCGATTCAATAATTATATTTTATCAAACCAAGCACGAAATATTGTTTCGATATTCAAATCGATACGCGATCATTAGTTTCGACGATCAATTCTCTATACAAATTTATAATTCCATATTTTAAACCAAGTTTGAAATATATATATATATAATCACTACTCAATCCAATTGACAATTGACATTTTATCAAACCCATTTCTCAAACACATTATTTTCATAAATATATATATATATATATTTATAAGTACCAACCAAGGGCCTACGGTTTATTAGTAAACCGTTATACTAATATATAGTGTATCGGGTACTTACCTCTTCGACGACACAATTCCTATGTCGAAAACATCCAGCTCGCACACTACTACTCGATCGCTTACTCGCATTTTCCATCCCAAACTACGTCACCTAAAGTAGTTAGAGACGTTATGACAACTTCTCTTAATTCATACCGATTCCCATACATCCTTTTAAGATGTCATGAATGCATGAAATGCAACTTGAATGTCATGTTGAATGCACACAATTCCATTTAACAACACATCACAACAAGCTTTCACAACAAGTCATACATTCTGAAAATTTCAGGGTGAGTACATTCACCAAGAATAATCTCCATTTATTCATAACCATAACCAATCCATAAACTAATTTTAGATACTGAAAGTAGACTTATTTATCTTTCTAAAGGTATATCCTTCAAAGTCTAATTCCATATCATGAATTTACTATGATTTATCAAAGTCACGAAACTCGTAGCTATTACACAGCATGATATACCAATCTTTAAACCTTCATAAGTGAAGCTACAGAACACCAATTGACAAACCGTTTGAAGCATGATAAAATAGACATGCAGAGGTTTCCACACATATATAATACATGCCAAATGGATGAGTTTAGCAGGGTTAAAAGTATCACGAAATACAGAGCATCAGCAGACAGGTTATCCAGTCAGACAGACCTTCCATCATTCAAAAATACATAATTAAATCCACAAAAATCCAATTTAATAACCGTTTGAAACAAAATAAAGTAGACATATAGAGCTTTCTGTCCATATATGATAAATGCCATATAGTCGAATTTATCATGATCAAAAACAACTCGAAATACACAGCATCAGCAAAACAGTTATCCTGTCAGATTGACCTCTAGTCATTCAAGAACACTTAGCTCAACCTACAAAAGTCCAATTGACAAGATTTTTGAAGAATATGAAACTAGACTCATATATCTACTCAACCATATCTTACTCACGTTCTGTATTTTACCTTATGAATTTTCTATAAATTTCCAAAGTCATGACAACAGCAGAATTTTCCAGGTTAACATACCAGTGTTATAAAATTCATAATTAATTCATCATAATTCCAATTAATACAAAATTTACATAAACGAACAGTAAACAGAACAAGGTTTCCATGGATATATTATTCATGATATAACTCCATAAATATCACAGCTAAAACATCTAGAGAACACAGAACATGAATTCTAACCTCATCTAAACAGCTGAAGATGTCGATCTCAAATTTCTCCTTAACCAGCCACTGAAATCGAAATTCCTTTGGCCAGAATAAACATGGACGTGTTGAGAACACCATATCCAAAAATCAGAATCGATCGGAGCTCAGATGATAGTCCGATCACACGATTTATCAATGAGTATACAAAACTGTTTTCCCTTCTTCCTCTCTCCCACTCTCTGCCTCTTACTCTCTTTCTTTCTTTCATTTCGTTTGTTTCCCTTTGTATCTATCCATCTATCTCTATTTTTTTTTTAATATACTCACCTCCTTTGACTTTTCAAAGGAGATATTTTTATATTTATTATTATTTTTTTATATATAAGATAACTTTCACGGAAGGAAGTATGTAGAAATGAAAGTTTCTACTAATTTCAATTACATCCTCCTATTTTTATCATTTAATCAATATACTTCCAAGTTTAATAAAACTATAATTTAGTCCTTATATCTATTTAACTTTTAATATAAAATCATAATATGTCATAAAATCGTTTTAATTCTAATCGTGCGTCTTAATAAATGACACGATAATTTAATGACATTAAATTAAATGTCTACGTCAAATTAATTATCGGGGTGTAACATTTGCTATGCCCATTCAATTGCCCATAGAAAAGGCAATTGGGCTAGTTTGTTACCCTCAAATTTGTACTCTACGGCTCTTGTCGATTTATCCGTTTAATGAAATTTAATATTTTATCCTCAAAAAAAAAAAGAACTAAATTCAAAATTTGCTAAAATAATTAATAAATAATTAACATTAGAATTAAAATTGAAGTAAATTATCATTTCTAAAATGCATAAGCATTGCCCTCGTACCTTAATGAATAGGTAGAGAGTTTGTACTCGAATAAAAAAATATGATCAATTTTCTATTATTTCGTGTGATGATCGTTGGAACGAGGAATTAATTTACCATTATCGACTGTAACTCGATGAAACAAAAATAAATAAAAATTATAATTTTTAAGATGTACTATCTCTGTATTTAAATTGTTTTATACATTTGAACTTTTTACATATACCAATATTATTAATTTCAATATAAAAATTATTCTTATTTTATAAGTATAACCTTTCTCATTTATAATTAAATCATTACTTCAAACTTTTTTTTTGGGTTGGTCCTTCTTGGCCTTAAACTTCTTGTTGGCCATTTTTGACTTAGCTAATCTCTATAGTCTTATATTTAAGATAATATTTAAAGCCGGTCCAAATAGGAGGCAATTTTTCAATATGGGTCATCACCACGAAACTCTCCCCAATTTCGTGGCCCTCGGTCTCACCTTTCCCAAAATCTTTTGGAACTCCTCCACTTGTTCCGTGGCGGATTTAGAGTCTACCATCTTGTAGTCAATAAAATTATCCACCACATACTTCTCAAGTCCACATGCTTCCATATCATATTTTGTTTCCAAAACAAGCCACACCTTTTTAGTCGTAGTAGCACCTTGGCTAAAAATGTCATACAAGCTTTCATCGAGCCCATTGAGGAGAATGTTCTTGCACATGTAATCATTGTCCCGCCATGATTTTCTCGGCACTAACATCCTCATCCGTAGGCGTCTCACCAAGAATCGGAGGATCATCCCTCAAGTACGATGCAAAACCAAACGCGGTTATGTAAAAGAGCATCTTTTGGTGCCAACGTTTATAGTCGGTCCCCTTGAATTGACTTGGCTTTTCCGCTTGAGCATAAGGCGGAACATAGTCCGGCTGTGTAACGTCCCGAAAATTCGCGCTTAGATAATCGTGTAGTCGATAGCGATATAAATTATTTTAATAATAAAAATCGACTCGAGTGAAATTTACGCGCTTAATATTTTAATTAAATCGACTATTTGATTCTTATGAAATCAAACTTAATTTCAAAAATCGATTATATCGATTTACGAGATTTATACGATGAAAATATGTTTTAAATGTAGACTACGTAAACACGATCGATGATCGGATAACTGAACGAACGATTGAATTATCAGCGGACCGACGGTTAAATAAAATAATAAAAGTGGAAATAATTCAGTTGGTGGGACCCACACTTGAGTGAGTATCCCACTCATTTTTCCCTTATAATCTCGTGAAAATCTCTACGTGAGATTATTCACATATACACTTCCTCTCTCAAATTAATACTATTTACAATTCATCCTTTCAAGCATTTCTCGACGATAATCCGTCCATCCAATATCTAATCCGATTTCGAAATCAATTCTAGACGAGACCGCGAGCACCTTGAAACCTGCCAGAACGTGTAGAATACCGGCCGGAAAGTGACCAGCACGGCACCGGCACGGGAACGACAAAAATTTCGGAGATTGTTAGGATTATTGAAGTATGGAATTTGCGTGTACGGATATATTAAGGTGAGTTATTTTACATTATGTGATAGTTTAAATATTTGTCAAATATATACTACGTCATATAAATATATTTATTGTTTTAAAATAATTTTCATACGACATAGTATTATACATATAAATATGAACTTGATATAAAAACTCGGAGAAAATATTCTTTAAAATAAATAAAAGCAAATTGTGCTTATAAAAAAATAAATATATAGATACATATATATATATAAGAACCCAATTAAAATTCCACCACTTGTGTGACGGTTGCCTAAGTTCAACCCAAGTGGTATTTGTTGAAAGGTCGAATACGGACGGCCGGTACCTTTGATCGATTGTACGCTTTACGATGGCGTAATCCAGCGTCATGTAGGGTCGAGTTTCCCGGCATGGGTAACTCAAATGTGGATAGAGTCGTTACGTTAGGTTCGCTACCAGCGTGATTGACTCGTTATTGATTTTCACCGACGGGTTCAAATTGTGATAAAAATATGATATGGCATATATCAAATGAAAATAACTGAATGATTGATTTAAAATATTCTATAAATATTAAATATGTTATCAAAATTAAAATATTGAATTTATGTGATGAATATATATTATGTAAATAATATATTAAAAAATTGAAAATGGTTTAAAATATTTTATTTAAATATCTTAAAACCTCACTAAACGTATAGCTTACAGATTTCTACAAAAATATATATATTTTCTCCAGGGTTAAGCAAGTGTTCGTGTTAAGAGGCTAGGCTAAAGCTACCATATTCCGCTTATGATAGAAGGTACCAACGGACCCCACACTAGACCCACTCGGGGGTCGAAATGTGGGCGTCTCAAAGTTGTCCCGGTAAAGGTTTCATACCCACCAACGCACCAACCACATCTTTGGAAGCAACATTAGAACTGAACGTATTCTTGGAAGGTGACAAAGTCATCCTAAACTCAATAAGTCTCACGATATTACATACAATTAGAATCAAGATATATATTTCATGAATTAAATCAAACGATTTAAAATTTAATTTTAAATACAAGTTACAAATTATAATCATATAAATAATTCAAATTAGACCAAAGTCACAACTTTAAATTGTTGGAATTAATTGGTATTAAATTGAATTGCTAACGATCTAACAATATGCTATAAACATATTAAAACAAGACTACTGATCATTTTATTGACACGAGTTAGAAAAAATATGCATGATACAATCAGTCTAACCAGATTAACAACAAATACAATAAAATAGTTGATTAACCGCCTAACCAGATTAGCAACAAATACAATAAAATAGTTGATTAACAGCTGCAGTTAATAAAACAATTAAATTGATAGTAGAACAGAGTAACCGAATAATATTCCCATGTAGAATATGTGATTAATTAGTATACAATGGAAATATCAATATGAAACAAGTGAGTATATTCTATGTAACCAATAAGATAGAATTAAAAACTTGAGTTGAAAAACAAACACAAAAGAGCTGTATATGATGATGTAAGAAAATTAATTAAAACAGATAGTAATTTGATTAACGACATGACCAATATAAGTTATATGAACAACCTCAAACAGAGATACGATACAACATCAAATATAACTCATAACATGCAATTTGATCATTAGGAATTTAATGAACAAAAGGAGAATGATACTACAAAAAGAAAGTGATACTAGACGAGGCACGATTATGGAATCGCTTTCTTTAGGCTGTGATTGCCACACTACTCAGTGCAAAAAATATATAGCAGTCAGCTCTCCGAATACAACGGAATTACCTTTCGAACAAATACACTTGTCTGAAGAAAAGTCTCCGGAACTAAATTGCCAAACTCTTTCCGACATAAGAAAAATGCAAAAATAATTTTTGACTCAATAAACAATAATTTCGAAAATTTTGGGATACTTATTATGGATGAATGAGCTGGTAATTATAGGTAAAAATCAATCCATAACTCGACAAATTAATTTAGATTAATTGGCCTATTACTTTGAATTTAAAATTTTATCCAGAAAATAAAAAATATTCCAAAATTTCAAAACAATACCAATTGCACATTTACCATGTGTTGAATTTCATAATCACTCTTATCCAACAGACCGATTCCGTTTTATACCGAACAAGACAAGGAGGAAGAAGCATGTGCTGCATGAGACCAGATGAAATTTTAGCAAAGTTTTCGGATCGATTTCAGTTTTTGCCCATAAAAAGATTGTCTGGTTTTTTATGTTTCTGTCATCCATCTAGCTCCGATGTTTCTATTTTTTCGTTTGGACCAAATTGGAAAATTTTTATCGCCAATTGACTGGTTTTTGTTTCTCTTAGTAGATGTTATCTGAGCATAAGTTGGATGAATGTAGTGGCATTGTTCAATAATTTATGCTGTCTAATTTCTATATATTCAGGCAACGAAAATTCAGAAAAATAATATATTTTATGCTGTCTATTACTGTATCCTCCCTTTGCAATAAATTCCTAATTTCAAATTGTATTCATTTCCCAGTTCCTCTGAGATTTGGTTTAATGCAGAGCTTCTCTCACATGGTAGAGAGAACTAGAGTCTCTTATTAAAGGAAGATTTGCTAAACTAGAGTTGTTATTTAAAGATTATAGGAAGATATAATAGAATATGAGAACCAAGAAGCTTGCAGACGTTGGTGAAATGAACGGTAGTCGAGTGTCACAAAATGGAATCGATTGGTTCAACAAAGTTTTCCACGAAGGAAACTTGCCCTTTCATTCAACATCAGGTCAAGATTGCTCTACTTTCAAGAAGATAGGAAATCGTTTTGCGCTTTTCTCAATTACATCATCATCACTGGGGTCATTTTTTTGACACCACTTTGCCACAATAACACATTATTGACGCGGGATATTGCATACAAGGAATTTATCTACCTGTGGATTCTTTGTCTGCCTTGATGCGGTTACTGAGCTGGCGACAATGCCACCGACCATTGCATCCTTTAACTTTCATCATTTATCCACTTGAGCTCCTACAATTTTAATACTTCTATTTTAACCTAAAAATTCATCCTTTAAACACAATTCATCATTAAATTTATTTAATTTAAAATCCTGTACTCAAATATATGTATCGTGTAAATTTATGTCACTTCCGATGAAAAGACTAAAAAAAATCAACTGATAAAATCCTTATTATAAAGTTCTCAAAATTAAATGAAATATCCATCTCAATCCTTAGTATTTTATGAATTACATATATAAACACAATTTACCGATCTCATACCTAGCCGAAAATGTCTAATCTTTATTTATTACTATTATAATATGTGCATACATAGGATCAAACGAATTATGGGCCGAAAGAAGGATCGATATTGGGACTATGCGGTGGAGTTGCCGGGAGGCAAATTCGAGTGCAGATTTTGTCACGAAGAGTTTGTCGGGGGAGCTACTAGAATCAAATCACATTTGGCTAACATATCCGGTCGAGATATTTCCTGTTGTAAAAAGTGCCTCATGACGTCCAAGAATTAGCTTACATAGCGATTGGCGGTCCTAACAAAAAGGTCAAGGGAATGCCAAGTTCAAGTAACACTAATGCTAAAAACAACACTAATTTAACTTCCAATGCTCCCGTGGTTCAACATAGTGGATCAGAATTGCCTGGTGACAAGAATAAGAAGGAAGAGGTCGATGAGTTGCTTGGCCATTGGCTTGTGTCGAATGGCATGCCAATCCATGCTGTCCAAACAAACTCCTTTAGAGACTTTGTTAAACGTGCTATCGAATATGGTCCAAAGTATGAACTGCCATCATATTCGAGTTTTGAAACAGAGATAATTCCTTGTTTGGAAGAGAAGGTTGAAAATTATGTTAGAGACGTCAAGAGATCTTGGGCTGCAACTGGCTGCACATTTATGCTCAACTTGAGGCGTGACAATAAGCTTGGAGATTTTATCGATGTTTATGTGTGTTAGAATTCAGCATCAACTATTGGCTAGATTATTCTAGATATCATTAGACTTAAGTAAAATAAGAGATATCTAGAATATTATAGAAAATAAATTATTAATGATATGTATAAGAAAAATCTAGAATAATGTGGATGTAAAAGGATAAGGATGGAGTAGGAAAAAGATAAGGATAGAGTATGAGATAAGTATGTAGAAATATATGGAATACTCTAGAGATTAGATCCTAGCCGTCCATTTAGATAAATCTCCACCGTTCATTGAGGAGGTGGAGTAGTATAAATAGGGGTGGACTGATGTAATGTAAGATATCAAGTCTGCAAGTTATAAAAATACACATTACATATAAGTAAGTGTGCATTTGTGTTAAGTGAGTGGCGTGAGGCTTAGCTAACTAGAGAGTGTTAGCTATAGTTAAGTGTGAGTGATTAATTAAGAGTGGTGTCTTGAGTGTATATTGTCAAGATCATTTGACAATAATATTAGAAGTATACTTTGATAGTATACTCGAGTCGTCGCGATCTCAACAATTTGGTATCGGAGCCAAGTCGATTATTTAGCGGAGGCGTTGTCGAAATTATTATTGATAGTTCAACTATCAATTGAGGTGACCCTTATAAGTGGAGGTTTTGCCCGTCGATCGAAAAGCAAATTACGATGACGGAGATTGGAAGTGCAGGCAGCATGAAGAGGCTAAATAATCATAATTATAGTACGTGGAGTACGTGTATGGAGTCCTACTTGCAAGGACACGATCTGTGGGAGATCGTGGATGGGAACGAGTCGACACCACCGACGGAGCAAGATGCTGCAGCTTTGAAGAAATGGAAGATCAAAGTCGGGAAGGCGATGTTCGCGATAAAGACCACTATCGAGGAGGATATGTTGGAGCATATCAGGTACGCCACCACACCTAAAGAAGCTTGGGATATATTGGCCTCTAAATTTTCAAGGAAAAATGATGTGCGACTCCAGTTATTAGAAAATGAGTTAATGTCCTCTATGCAAAATGATATGTCCATAAATGATTACTTCACTAAGATTAAATCGTTATGCCGGGAAATCTCTGAATTAGAACCGGCATCTAAAATTAGTGAAGAGAGAATGAGAAGAAAAATCATTCATGGACTAAGGCCGGAATATAGAGGATTTATCACGGCTGTTCAAGGATGGCCAACACCACCATCCTTGGAGATCTTGGAGAGTTTGCTAGCCAATCAAGAGACATTGGCCAAGCAAATGGCTGGAGTGACGCGCGAGGCTGAAGAGGAGGAAGCACTCTTCAGTGGAAGAAGAGATTATCGGCAAATGCGAAACGTTGCCGAAACTAAGAGAGGAGGTCCTAAAAGTGAATGTGATAGCTCTAAAATAGGGGGAGCTTCGAAGAAAAAGGTCGAAATTGGAAGCAATCGAAGGGACCTCAACGGAGGACGGTTGAATGTTTCAACTGTGGGAAAAGAGGCCATTATGCAAGAGATTGTTGGTCAAAGCGTAAAGGTGCAGAAGGAAATGCTGCAATGTCGAGAACATCCCAACAAAATATGAGTAGTGAAGATGAGTGGGATCTAATAACCTCCATGGCTATAGAAGATGGAGGTGAAAAGAAGAATCTAGATCCATATCGGAGGAATGGATGTCCCCATCTCATATCAAAGAAGAAACGGTGCTAAGGTATGTCGAAAAGGATCCATTATGAAGAGAGAAAGAATGGGTTCGGCTTATACTATGACAACTGAAGCGGACGTCAAGAAGACGCGAAATGATGAGACGACAAACCTATGGCACGAGAGACTTGGGCATATAAACTACCATGACTTCAGAATGATAACAAAGAAGTCAAAGATAAAAGGTCTCCCTCAGCTAGATGTTCGAGAAGATGCGGTGTGTGCTATATGTCAACAAGGAAAGGCACACGAGGTACCATATAAGGAGTCGAAGAGTAGAACAAGGAGACCATTGGAGCTTGTGCACTCGGCAATACTTGGACCAGTGAGGCAACCATCGGCTAGAGGAGCTAAGTATGTGATTAGCTTTATTGACGACTTCACCAGGTATGTACTGGATATATTTTATGAAAGATAAATCGAAGTGTTGGGAAAGTTCAAGCAGTTTAGAAATGAAGTAGAGCGCAAGCTAGGTGTCAAGACGAAATGCCTACGTACGAGTGATGGGGGAGCGTTCGTATCGAAAAAGTTTTGCGATTATCTACGAGATAACAAGATACGAAGGCGAGCTGAATTTTGGATACAGTCCACAACAAGATAAGGTAGCCGAGATGGTTAATCGTCATCCGGTGGAGACTTCCGAAGTATGCTTCAAGTAAAGAATGTGCCGATAAAATATTGGGACGAAGCTATGAAGACTGCAACATATACATTCAATAGGCTACCAAAGAAGGAGATGGAATTCATTTCACCATTCGAGAAGTTGTGGAAAAGGAAGCCTTCAGTCGGACACTTCAAGGTATTCGGAAGCACGTGTTATGTGCAAGATGTGAAGGCGAAAATAAAATGCATCTTCATCGGATACGATACTAAGAAGAAAGGATGGAGATGTTGCGATCTTACGACCGGAAGATGTTACGTGTCTCGTGACGTGGTGTTCGACGAAGGATCAAAACGCCAACAATTAGAAGAGGAGAATTCTCTCAAGGTACAAGAGGATACACATCGTGAGGTTATTGAAGATGGTAGTACTGAAAAGTTGGACGATGCGATGGGCATTGGACAAATGCCAACGGATACGAGCTTCGTCGAACATGATCAAGAATCGGAGGAAGAGTTTGACATGAGAGTTGATGCTGAGGGGAGTGTTAGAATTCAGCATCAACTATTGGCTAGATTATTCTAGATATCATTAGACTTAAGTAAAATAAGAGATATCTAGAATATTATAGAAAATAAATTATTAATGATATGTATAAGAAAAATCTAGAATAATGTGGATGGAAAAAGATAAGGATGGAGTAGGAAAAAGATAAGGATGGAGTAGGAGAAAGTATATAGAATACTCTAGAGATTAGATCCTAGCCGTCCATTTAGATAAATCTCCACCGTTCATTGAGGAGGTGGAGTAGTATAAATAGGAGGTGGAGATGTAATGTAAGCCATAACAAGTTCGCAAGTTATAAAAATACACATTACATATAAGTAAGTGTGCATTTGTGTTAAGTGAGTGGCGTGAGGCTTAGCTAACTAGAGAGTGTTAGCTATAGTTAAGTGTGAGTGATTAATTAAGAGTGGTGTCTTGAGTGTATATTGTCAAGATCATTTGACAATAATATTAGAAGTATACTTTGATAGTATACTCGAGTCGTCGCGATCTCAACAATGTGTACTCACCTAAAGAATGCTGTTTCAGAATTCTTTCTTGAAAAACAACAAGAGCACAGAAGAACTTGAAAGGATTGTATCTGCTGAAATTGAAGAGGTTGGACCTAGTAATGTTGTTCAGCTTATTATCAATGCGGTGGAGTTGGAGTTAATTGGAGAATATCTTGTTCGCAAGTATCCACAGATCTTCAAGAGCAAGTGTGCTGCTCATGAAGTGCAACTAGTTCTAAAGGAAATATTAGTTAAAGTTTTCTGGGTGAGAAAAGTGATTCGCGAGGGATGTTTGATTGTTAAATATCTGCACAAGGACGATAACATTTTGTGCATCGTGAGAAAATACACAAAAAGGTTGAAAACTCCGTGTATGACTGAGGTTTCTTCTTACTTCTTGATGCTCCAGTCGATTGTTGATGCTAAACTCGAATTACAACAACTTGTGGCATCTTCAGAGTGGCGGGATCAGGCTTGTGATGAAGAAGAGTCGATAAAAGAAGTGTCTGGTTTCATCAGGGATCCAGAAATTTTGGTGCCAACTTGAGGATGCTTTACAAATATTGAAGCCAATTGTAGGAATTCTTCAATTAGCTGAAAGTGAGGTGTCAAC
>JANIEQ010001630.1:0-27076 GCA_024708375.1 Oxalis stricta | reverse complement strand
CTTTTATCACAAAAAATGAAAGTAGTAGTAGGACCCGCTGATGCTGTTCTATCTGACACGAATCAGCTTGGAAATTTGTAATATCTTGGGATGTGTAAGTAGGTGTGCCAATTTAATCATACATTAAACATGTACTTAAACTCTGCGTCTCCGAATTATTTTATATTGGTCTTTTTTTTTAAATCATTAAAAAATTAATATATTTAAATATGAATAATTATTAAATATATTTTTTTAATAAATTTATAAAAATTAAAACGATATTTATTTTGAAATAGAAGATGGTAAATTTATATATTTCTTTAAAAAGTACTTTCTTTTCACATCTAAACTACCAATAGTATTTTACTAATAGTAGCTAGTAAAAGGAACTGAATCCAAGTAAACATTAGCTCCGAAATATGGTGTTGGTCTGTTCGATCCAACTTCGATTCAAAAATCCGTCTATTTTTACAATCATAAACGATTTATAATTTCTTTTTGAAATAAGATAAAGTGGGTTTCATTTGATTCCATATAAATGTTTCAAAATAAAAATCGAAATAACATCGTAAAAATTTTGGTAAACGTTTGGTTTCGAAACTAGAACCGTATTGACCGTTGGTCTGTTCCTTAGGCATGAGATCATTCAAGACGTTAATATTGTTTGATAATTTCAAATACATGAATATATTTATCAATCTGATCAAACAAAAGGATTTAAAAGAGTGACCGAGAAATAAATATATTTGTAGCAAAGTTGAATTCAATGTTTGTACTTTTTGAGAATTGCATCAACCAACCCAGCCACCAAGTCCGAATCTTCATTACGAAGGAAGCTATATATTGTGGGGGCACTACAGATTTTGGAATTCCTTTTTTGATGCAGATTCGTGTCTGCTTCAACCATGAGTGAATAGGGACGAGACGAAACGATTTATTTTCTTTCCCTTTTTGTTGTCAAAAGTACTTATTTTATTTTTCGAGTAAAGTAAAATTGTACTTAAGTTGGGCCTATATTTCTTTACTATTACTATGGGTAAAAAATTAAGCATGGTTGATTTGGGCACGTCTAGGCTGATTTATAACTATTTATGGGTTTATTCACGTAACTAAAGGGATAGGTAAAACCGACCCGATTATACCTAAATCAAAAATCTGACCTTAATGGCCGGGTTTGCCAATTCGGTGAGAAGTTTTTAGCTTTTTCCGGTCAGTTTTCGAACGAGATGTCACTTATTTCCCGAGTTCTGGAAGGAATCGGATTTATCGGTTATTTTCTCGATCAACTGGACGATAAAATCAATTTAAACTGGATTGAAAAAAATAGGGATTCTAGTTGTAAAATATCTAATAAAACTACCGCTAGAATTGAGAGCTGAATCAATCATCCTTTCCACGAAAGCAAATCGCGTCCCCTAGGGATAACCGCCAATCATATAATATAAACCCAAGCTCCACAACATAAAAATACTTGAAAACATTGGTATAGTCTAAGTCCAACACTCACATAACTCATTTTACTCACCCACCAACACAATAGAAAAAAATACCGGTCTGCTCCTCCTAAAATCAAAATCGACGAGCTCTTCTCCTCCAAACAGCGTCGCCGTTCTATCACTGAAGATCTATTTGGATCTTCTCCCTCTCAAATCCTCGACCTCAAACACTTCTCTCAAAGACTTCATCACTCCCCCCATGTTTAACTCTCCATCCAATACAAAGAAAACACAGATCTTTATTTCGTCTCGAATAAGTTGATCATTTAAATTCATGGGTTTCAATCGTAATTCAATTTTAGAACAGATTGAGTTTGCTTTCGGCAGTAGAGATCTATAATTTTTCAAAAGACAATGGGTTTTTTCATCTTACTTTTATTTTTTCAAAATAAAGGCAAAACAATGTTCTCGAATTTTTTTCAACTAGTTGGACCGAACATTTCAAAATTTTGTTTTTGTGTAGACCGTAGATTAAATGATTTGACTATTATTTGTAGGAAAATAAATCAAGGATTTTAGAGGAAGTGGTTTTTCCTATTTTCATGACTGTATGTATCATTCATGATCTGGGTTTAACTTTAAGGCATGAAATTAGGTTACAGAGCTCTGGTTGAATTCTGGGTTTGCATCTGAGAGAGTGTGTGGGTGCCATTACACAACAATTAATCATGCACTAATCTTTTAGCTATTTTATATTATAAAATTAATCTGACGAGGATGAATTAAAATACGTGTCCGATTTTTAGCTGCCGAATAAGGTACACATCAGCTAAAATATAAGTAAAACAGACATATAGATCAAATTTTTTTACACGAAAAACTTCGAAATTTTTTCTCCCATACAAAAGTTTACGGATAACTTTTTGTTGGACAGAGGTACTCGTATTATCTCGACAGTTATTCATGGATCCGTTTAATAAAGGACGCAGTCTGATTCCGTTATATTTTGGTGACTTGGCGATTACGCAACAATAAAAACCAACCAGACAATGACACGTGTTAGCACAGTTGACTTGAAAAGACTTTTATGTAAAGGTCCCTTTTGTTTTTGAGAAAAATACAAAGAAGCCCTCGACAAGAGGACGATTAGATTGTAATTTTTCAATTTGTTGCTTATCAGTTGATTTTTTTGAAGTTGGATTTGTGGTTGCGGACGGCTGAAGGGAAAACTGAGAAAAATCAAACCAGAGGTGTTATTTCCCAGATAAGGATAAACTGAGGGATTAGATTTGAATTATAGAAATAGCTGAGGTTAAACTTATCAAAGACAAGATAACTTCGTGAATTTAGCAATCTTTTTCGTGGGAATAGCATTGCCCCTTAGGCGCCAATCCATTTCATCACTCGGCTTCACCACGCGCTCCCAACTTTGGCGCGCTCTCTCCCACTCACTCCCAATTGTCAACTGCCAACCCTAAATTTACCGTTACAAATTCTCTGCCAATATCCCGACTGACCAACATAATGGATTCCGATGAAGATCCTTTTGACGATTCGTCGGAGAAGCCATCTCAAAAGCGCGGTATTATTTTGTTTTCGATATTATATTATTATAATCATTATCTTTCTACTTAGCATTGTCAAATTTTGTTGTTTGATTTTTGTATTTGATTGAATTCTGAAGAAGCTCGTGCTGGTGGTGGAAGGTTTAAACCTAGAGCCAAAGCTCAAATTGGGAAGCCGACGACTTCTTCAGTCTCCATCGAAGCAAATGGAAATGGGATCACACTATCAGCGAAACCCCAGCTGAATAAACTCGATACATCGTCGAAGGATACAATACCTGGAAATGCTCTAGCCAATCAGACTGCTATCACTGATTCTGCAAAAGTGGTAATTTAATATTTAATCTGTTTAAAGTATATGACTGAATCGTTTTTTTTTTTTCCTTCATAAAAGTAGCTAAAGTGTGTTGGTTTTAGGCAGGTTCTGCTGACATTGTTGTAGAGCCTCCCTCAAGCAATGGTATATTACTTACTGCTGTGCTCAAATTTTGTATTATATATTGCACAAAGGGTTTTGGGCTTGATTAAGTTGAATTTGCTTGTAGAACGAGAAGCTAAAGATAAGGTTGCAGAAACGTTTTCTGCGTCAAAGGAAGAACCTTCCGGTATTGACTTAGAATCAATGGTTAATGAACCAACTAGTGCAGATGATCCGATCTTAGTAAACTCTTCCCATCTAGTTGCCACAGACGGTCTGGATCCAGAGACTGTACTTGTCGATCGTCAAGATCCACGTTTGAACCTTGAAAAATCAGGAGCCGAGGTAAATACCTTAAAGTATACACCTTATCATCAAAATTCTTCAACTAAATAGCTGAGTAATTCCGTTTTATATTTTTTTTTTCCAGAAGACAGGCGTATTTTCAACATTTGGAAATCTAGATGATTTGCAGATACATCAGGAAGGTAAGTTGTGTGTGTGTGTGTGTCATATTGAGATGTTATATCAAACACTCTCTGTAATGTGATCAGCTCAACTCCTTTAATCTTTGGCAGCGGGGCTGCAACTGACTCCCATCACGATCTTGATATGGATGGTGAGGGAAACGAAGAATGTCCAATCTCATGGTGTCAATAATGTATGTATGACTCTACAGAATTTTCACTCATACTGATAATTTACTATGGTCCAAGTTTCAAGAAATTGCGTAACAATTCATTTAATTTGCTTGTACTCTGTTAAAGTTGGCCATACTTTTTCCCCCAGGTAACTGAGCCCATTCACGCATTTGAAATACCAGATGTTGAGCTGGAGGGAACTATTGCATCTGGTTTGCCTCTCTGCATTTTTTTCCCTTTATTCTTCTTTGTGAACTCTGTTCCCCTCAATATTTTTATTTTTAACGTTGTAGGTCGACGTGCCAGAAAATTCCAACCAAAGCCCAAAGGGCCAAGTGGCAAGGGAGAAACCTATCGCCACTTCTCATCCAGATTCAGCAAATCGTCAACCTAATCCTTCTCAAACTGAATGCATGGAGAGAGGACCTCACTTCTGGCTCCACACCGAATGTTATCAATTTGGATGATTCTGTCCCACTAGACCCTACTAGGACCGAAATCCCAGGGAACAATGATGTAACAAACCTTGGAGAAACTTCTCATGCAAATCATACGGTGTCCGAGGGTGAGCAGGACGCACCTGGACCTTCTACTAATTTCAACATGAATGAAGGTGAAGCTGAAGGTGAAGATGATGATGATGACTTTATTATCGAAACAACCAAAAAAAGAGAGCCCAGAGGAAGTCAAAGAAAACCTGCTACTGACAGTGAAAAGCCTGTTAAAAAGCGTAAGAAATCCAATAAAACCCAAGATCAACCGAAGCAAGAACCTATAAAGAAGAAGTTTTCTCATTCAACTCGTAGAAGTAAAAGGACGGGTAATATTCTCTTTTGGGTTTTACAAATTTTCGTAGCATAACGATTCCTTTCCTACGGACTCATCAATTTCTCTTATGTAGTGGACAAGACTTTACTTCAAACCCCCGAGGATGAAATTGACTATCGAAGTATACCTATGAAGGACCTCATCGTGTTGGCTGAATACAAGGAGCGGTTAGCGGTACATTTTTTCTGTCTCTGACTGTTTTTGATAATTGTAGGAAGCATGTTTCTATTAGACACACACTTTTCCTTAGTTCCATATGCACCCAGTTACTTACGTGCTCTTGTTTAACCATGATACATATGCAGAGTATAATTTTACTATTTTGGAACTTTCAGTATTTTGTGCTTGACTTGTTTTGTCCTCTCTTGTAGAAAAAGGACAAAACGAATACTCCAAGTACCACTACGGCCAATCAAAGGTATCATCTCCTGAGCAAAAAGACTGTGCTAATTGTGTACTGCCATCTGTTCGTTATAATTAGTCCTTTTTTTTTCTTTCTTTCCTTTTTTTGTCATTTAACTTGTTTCTGCAGTCATTTCAGGGTTTGACTCTGTTTGTAATGTTATATCTGCAGTAATGAAAGTCCGCCTCGTGACGACGAGAACTACTCTTATCGAGAGGAAGACTATGATAGATATGGTCAGTCTGATAGTGAAGACGATCAATTTCCTTCAAGAGAAAATGATTATCTTACTGATAATCAAGCAAATTATAAGGCACAGCCTAGTTCCTCGTATTTCAATTATCAGACCTACATGAACAAGATGCCGGCTTCAAGATGGTCAAAACAAGACACGGAACAATTTTATGAGGTATTTTCTTTTGAATTTTGTCAGTTTTTCATATAAACCAAAACTCACCGCAAAATGGATGAATAAAGTGAGAGAAAGTGTTGTTCCAGTTCAAGTATTGTTGATTCGAATTGTGCAATATATTAAATTCCTGAGTTCTGATCTCTTGGGTTAAAGATACAGAATTTCAGAGTATGGTGATCTGATATCGCTGCTGATACATTCATTCTACATGTATTAGTTTAGGCTGTTCAGCAGTTTGGTACCGATTTTTCAATGATACAACAACTTTTCCCCGGAAGAACACGTCACCAAGTGAAGCTGAAGTACAAGAAAGAGCAACGTCGACACCCTTTAAGGCTCTTTGAAGCTGAGACGAATCGTTCCAAAGGTGAAATCCTCTCTGTCCATCCTTTTGTCTTTATATACAAGTTTCCCCCTTTCAGAATATTATGCGTATATTTATACAAGTTTTCCCTTTTTCAGATCATTTCCATTTTGAAAAGTTGATTGAGCAGCTGCAACAAGCTGAAGCATCAGAATTGGAGGAGGCTATCGAAGAAGAATCGATGGATGATGAAGGCAACAACCAAGTGGATGAGACAGCAACAAAAGTGATAACTCTTTCCTTCCTTATTTTGTCATGACTAATCTTTCATCTCCATATAGTTATAATTTTCCTTTTACATTGTTGCTTATACCAGGAGGAAGTAGCAAAACCAGATTCAGAGTCAAATGAGAATGCAGCAGAAGATACTAATAATCTCTCAAACCCTGTTGAAGAAGATGATGACGACTACGACGATGATTTATGGGATACGTATAGAAAGTGAATACTAAAACTTAAAAGTCCCTCTTCAGTTTTGTTCTACGTACTTTGATTATTCCATTCAATATATGGTTGATGCCTTCAAATAATAAATAAGCCTTGCCACCCTTTTAATATGCCAGCTGTTGCAATTTTCAAACTGTATTTTTTTTTTTTTTTTTTTGAGGATCATTTAAACTGTATTTATAGTGAAACAATTTACCTACTCCTCACCTCTGGGTCAATCCATGTAATACTATTACTACCTTATCTTTGTCCGGAAATACATGCCTCTTTGTCCAATTTCGAGACGGAGGGAGTATTATATTATGATTTTGGCAAAGTTAAAGGCAACTCCCAATCTGTCTCTTTTTGTCGAAAAAGAACTAAATAATGAGGCGTGATATTCGGGTAGAATTCAATATTATACCAAACAATAACATGATTGATGAAGCTCAACTTTATAGTTTGTATAGGATTAAGGAGCATGCCTTAGCCAATTATGTGAAGGTGTTTATAGGGGACAAGTCATGATCCCTTTCTTGTGAAAGGGTATCTTAAATATTTAATTAAAACAATGTAAGGATATAATTATAATCAAATTATTTTTATACACACTAGAATATAGTTGGATCATGGTATATTTTTTTAAGATAAATGGATATGTAATTTGTTTTATATTGTCAATATATTATAGTTGTATACATTCAATATTTATCTTCGAAATATTTGTAACTTCATTAAAATTTCTTATATAATGTTTATATAAATTATTTTCGAGCTCCTATACCCACTTTTTTTTTTTTTTTTTTTCCCTTTAATGCTAAAAGGAGTTTAGTGATTAATTCTAATCCACCATTCCCATTCGATTTTAAATTGACAATGGGTGAGACTATTAAAGCTTCTAACTCTTCTTTTAGAATTGAATCTCAATTTTTTAAATAGAGACAAAGTTTACTTACTATGGTCAAGCCTTGATTTACAGACTTCATTAGACTTAACGATACTTCACATTGGAAATCACATAGCTCGAATATCCCCATAACAGAAAGGAAAAATACATTATTTATTACTATTATTATTGCAATTTATGTTTTCTAAAATGAGAAATTACATGTCATCATTTACATGTGCCACAGTACCAGTATCAGTACGTCCCAAACACAATGATTTACTTATCAAAAGAATAAAAACTTGATTTATTAATGCCACCTCAGCCCGTGACTGACGATGCCAAGTCAAACAGAGAGACCAAATCATTAGTCAATAATCACGGCCATTAGTTTATTATTACAACTACCGCCGGCAAATTCTAAACTTTGGTACACCACCCTCTCTCTACTTGCCACGTGTACTACATCTCCTTCCTTTCCCCACTCCAAGTATTTAATTCAGAACGCTCTCTCTCTCTCTCTCTCTCTCTCTCTCTAATCAGCCGGCGTAGACTCATCGGCGATCTTAATTTATCTTAAAATTAATCGAATCTACGAGATTGTCCGTTACTGAAAACTGCTTTTTCACACTCATTGATGACCGTACGACCATCCTCGGTCGTCAATTTCAAATAATTTCAACCTCTGCACAGGTTCATTTCGTCAATCACTTTTTGACTTGCTTAGTGAAGTTTTTCTTGTCTTGTTGATTCTCACTTTGGGGCTTTTTTATTTGGTGCTGCTAATCTATTTCAGACTAGAATAGAGAAATTCGTGATGTCAGGTCCGCTCGATCGCTTCGCCAGACCTTGTAAGTTGTGATTTTTCATTGCTTTTTTAGCTTTTATTTGTGTTAAAGAAACTCACTTTAATTGAAAAATTGGATTTTGAAATTTGGGTTTTGATTCATTCTGCTTTTACTTTTGTTGATTCAAAAACCTACTTGTTTAGTAATTTTATGGTTTTGATTGATGTGTGATGTGGCAGGTTTTGAGGGATTCTCTGGGAGTGATGAGAGGAGAGAAAGGAAATCTGATTTTGAGAACTCTGAGGACGAGAGGAGGACCAGAATGGGATCTTTGAAGAAGAAAGCACTAAATGCATCTTCCAAGTTTAAGCATTCTCTAAAGAAAAGAGAAGGAAAAGTGATGTCCGACTCAGCTCTGTTTCCATCGAGGATATTAGAGACGTTGAGGAGCTACAAGCTGTTGATGCATTTCGACAATCACTGATTTTGGATGAATTGCTACCCGAGAAACATGACGATTATCACATGATGCTGAGGTATGCTTTTTGTCGCTCATCTGTCTCACTAATTCTTTCGGTGGTTACTGAATGACAACAAGCTATGGATCTGCCACAGGTTTTTGAAGGCAAGAAAGTTTGATATAGAAAAAGCAAAGCACATGTGGGCTGATATGTTGCAATGGAGGAAAGAATTTGGTGTCGACACTATCGCAGAGGTAACTGTAATTTCTTTGCTCATTCCTTTTCTTTCCCCACCTTCTTGATTTGTTAAAGGAGACTCTGGTTTCAACATTTTCAGGACTTCGAGTTCAGTGAGAAAAATGAAGTGTTAAAGTATTACCCTCATGGCTATCATGGTGTGGACAAGGAGGGAAGGCCTGTGTACATTGAACGATTGGGAAAAGTTGATCCCAACAGACTTATGCAAGTTACAACCTTAGATCGTTATGTGAAATACCATGTTCAAGAGTTTGAGAAAGCCTTTGCCTCCAAGTTTCCCGCTTGTACATTTTCTGCAAAGAGACACATAGATTCAAGCACAACAATTTTGGATGTTCAAGGCGTGGTAAGCTGGATGTAATCTGTATATATACTAGTTTTTCTCTTGGTGATTGTGTTACAAATCATATAATTATCACTGTTCTTTCTGATTCAAATTTTCTCAGGGCTTGAAGAACTTTAACAAATCTGCACGAGATCTCATTTTACGGCTACAGAAGGTTGATGGTGACAATTACCCTGAGGTATGCTCTATTCTGTGGTTAGCTTGATGTGTTGGATCAGTGTTACATGAAAAATGATTTGAAATGTGTGCATGAATTTTGTGGAGAACAACTATAATAGCCTGCCTTTGCGATGGCTAAAATATTTCTGATGCTAATAAACCCTTATCTTGATGCAGACTCTCCACCAAATGTTTATCATCAATGCTGGCCCTGGGTTCAGGCTGCTGTGGAACACCATAAAGAGTTTTCTTGATCCCAAAACCACTTCCAAAATCCATGTATGTAAAATCCTAGCCAAGTTATCTTCTGTTTTCTAATACTGTTGCAGTGTAGACCTCAGTTGTATTGAAATTTCCTTTTCTTTTGGAACTACATTAGGTACTTGGAAATAAGTTCCAGAGTAAATTGCTTCAAGTCGTTGATGCCAGGTAATTTGCGTAGGCTTCCTTTGTTTGCCCCATTATTTTGATTCTATGAATAGACTCTCCGCTGCTCGTGTATTTCTTTTAGTCTTCCAGCCCATACTGAGGTCTGCAGTTTGTTTACCTTTTCCCAACTTTATATGCAGTGAATTGCCAGAATTTCTGGGTGGCACCTGTACCTGTGCTGATGAGGGCGGCTGCCTTCAGTCTGATAAAGGGCCTTGGAGAAATCCTGAGATTATGAAGGTTTTATTCTAACCTTGTCATTTACTTTGTTACCTATAAGCTGTAAAATCTAGTGTAAGCTATTTTTTCCCAATTCGTTATTTTTATTTCTCGAAAAATTCATTGCATGGATGGTGTTGCAGATGGTTCTCAATGGTCAAGCACGGCGAGGAAGACAAGTGGTGAAAGTTTTAAACAGTGAGGGGAAGGTCATCGCATATGCGAAGCCTCAGTGTCCTATGGTACAACATTTTCAGCTATTGTTTTATACTTTTTGAAGTCGCTAACATTTTGTATACTTTATATTTAGCTCTATAATTTTCACTTAATTTTTCTTTTCCCATATTGGAGCAGTTGAGGAGTAGTGATACATCTACCGCTGAGTCAGGATCTGAAGCTGAAGATATTGCTTCTCCAAAAGCAACAAAGACTTATTCCCATCTTCGGTTGACTCCTGTTCGTGAAGAGGTATTAATCCTTGAATGATAGTTGTATTTCCTGATCTTTTATCATATTTTAGAAGATATTCGTTCTGTAACATGATTGGTTTTATGGAATTAAAAGGCTAAGGCAGTTGGAAAGACGAACAATGCTGGTACTTTCCCAGAGTATGATGAATATGTTCCCATGGTTGACAAAGCAGTTGATGCCAGTTGGAAGAAGCCCTCTTCATCTCAGACCTCTTCCGCCACGAAAGGTAAGCAACCTTTATACTTCTTTGAAGATATCTGATCCTTGTACAATAGTTCTATATACTCCATTAATAATAGACATTGAATTTATGAATGCAGGAATGGATACACCAAAATCTATCAGTTCCAGAATCTGGTTAGCGGTGATGGCTTTTCTCATGACCCTTGTCACCTTATTCCGTTCAATGACATCCAGTGTCACGAAGAAACTCCCTAATGCGTCATCACCAGCTACCAATGATCGACTTGGTCAGCCTTCTGCAAGTCAAAAAGCTTTGACTGATGCTGAAATTCTTTCCAGAGTAGTCAAAAAGCTCGGAGAGCTTGAGGAAAAAGTAGATACACTTCGTGATAAGCCATCTGAGATGCCCTCTGAGAAAGAGGAATTGCTAAATGCAGCTGTTTGCCGAGTGGATGCCTTAGAAGCAGAGCTAATTGCCACTAAAAAGGTACTTATCTCTGGATTAATAATAAATACTCATTACTAAAATTCCATCTAGTTGCTATCTCTACTGACAAAACAATTTCTTTTTCAGGCTCTGCATGAAGCTTTGATGAGACAGGAAGAACTTCTTGCATACATAGATGGCCAAGAAGAAGCCAAGTTTCGCGTACGTACACTTGTCAATTCGTCTTTTCTTATTTGTACATAGAATTAACATTTTGCATATTTTTGGCTGATTCTTTTTTCTTTCTTTATTATAGAAAAGAAATTTTGCTGGTGAAGATAGAAGACATACATACACCAAGGTTACGGCGGCGGCTTGTATCAGATTCGTAAGCTATCCTAAATGTTAATGTATGATTGTATAGAGTGCTGTAATGATACATGTGGTTTTTTGTTCAACAGTTGTGTGTAACTAATGTATGAATTTACCGCACGTATCAAATTTATTTACTTTTTTTGTCGTAGCAATGAAATTTTGCAGATTTTACAAGTACTTCAAAATCTGTTTTTTATTTTCTTTATTTTCAAGATTTAATGCAACAGCACTAGCTATACCTTCTTCCCTAATTAACAGTCACATGTTGAGAGTTAATTATGGATGTAGGAGTAGATTAGAGCTTATTAGAACAGGAGACACACAGACATGGATAGATTAAAGTTCATTATAGCTTTTCTTACAGAACTCCAAAAACTCAAAATGCACATGTTGTCAAAAATATTTCAATCACACTGAAACTGTCAGGGCCAGGAAACATATATATAGAGACCTCCATTGTTGCTCTAAATATAACAAAATATACACAATTTGTAGTGAAAAAAATGAAAGAAAAATATCAATCTGTATAAAAGATTATTATACAAAGGGGGTTTTCGATTGGACGAGAAATTCTCACTCCACGCAACTTATTTCCTCTATGTGAAAATGCCATATTTTGGTCATGAACAGAACAGATATTGTCTCTACTGGTTTACAGCAATCCAGGTTCAGTTCTCCATTTAGCAACAGGAAGAAGAACTGAAACTACCCGAAAAACAAAATCGTTGGTTAATCTACATCAACAATTAACAGAATGAGAATTCTACCTACATAATTATAATCTTGTAAAGCATGTATAAATAAACGTACCCTCTTCTTCTTTTTCTTCTTCTTCTCGAGGTAGTCCATAAACTCTTGTTGCTTCACTAAGGAATCCTCAAAGTGCCTTCCAGAACAAGAAAACAAAAAAAGTTAGTTGTTTGCACTTGAGAGAAGGAGATATGAAATATTTAGATTTATTGATATACACACCTTCTTGGCTGCTGATAGCTCCTGCTCGAGTGTACCAACACGGTTCAAAGCAGCAGTCAGGAGCTCCTCCTTCTCGGGAGGCATTGGAAGCTGGTTTTGAGATCAAGGCATTCATCTTCTCCTCTATTTCTCCTATTTTCTTCATCAGTGTTAGATACTCAGAAGCTGAGATGGATTCATGTCCTTGCAACTGACGAGGTTTTGTGTAGTCAGGGGATGTGCTGTAAACAGCTGCTTCTGTTAATCGTCTAGGCACGTTATGCGTAAAACGAATCACTGCTACGACACCCAGAATTACAGCCATTAGCCCACTAAAGACCTTGCCGCTAAATCCTCAGGATTAATATTGTTTGCCATCGAAAGGGTAGTTGTGGTTGACATAACATGGACTTCAATAAAAAATAAAATTTTTTGTTAGTGTGTAATATAGAATCTGTTGAGTAAAAAAAACAAGGGGTATATATAATAGTTCACCTTTAGGGATTGTCACCATGTCTACGTTCTTATCAACCACTGGAACGAGATTGTCGTAACTGAAGGAGACATTTCGGTTTTTCTTTGTGGGATCCTGAAATGTTAATGTTGTTAGGATTTTAAACCTTGTATTAGCAAAGACGGATGAGCGAGAACTTACAAATTCCAGAACAGGATAGAGTTTTGAATGATCAACATTCCCCTTTGAAGCATACTCAGCATTGAAAGACTCAAAACTCTTCATTTGATTAATATTATGTCAAAACAGCATTAGAAACAAAATCCCAAATGAAGTTGATAAATGAAACAGAGAGAAACTGGAAGGATGATTACCTTATAGCCTGATTTGTCATCTTCAGATAATAAATTCTCTTATCCTCGAGTCCCGACAAGCTTCTCCTTGGGCACTTGGCATCACCATTTTGAACCATCTGGACATACGATTTGATAACGTGTTAATAAGACTTGTTCAAAAACTAACAAAAATAAATCAGCAGTTTTGAATTATTTTATTACCTTCATGATGTCAGGATTATTCCAGGGACCTTTATCGGAGCGCATACAACCTCCTTTATCAGCACAAGTGCAAGTACCACCCAGAAATTCCGGCAGCTCGCTGGTAATAGTTTACATTAGATTAGACAACATGGAAAAACATATGTACAAAATCTAATTAAAGATAATCTAATGAAGGATAAATTTACCTGGCATCAATAAATTTCAAGCAGTTTGCTTTGGTATTTGTTACCAAGAACCTAGGATAAATGAAATCGTTTAGAGACAACATTACTGTATCGTAAAACTCAGGATTATTTCTTCAAATTCTTACATTGATTTTCGCTGCAGTCTTCGGATCAAGGAACGATTTAACTGTGTTCCACAAGAGCCTAAATCCAGAACCCGCATTAATAATGAACATGCGGTTCAATGTCTAGAATGAACGGAAAGATGATTTCATCAGAAAATTGGAACATAAAAATCCTAAATGAAGAAATTCCTACTAAACTAATCGGCATGGTGTTTTACTAAAATTACCTCCAGGATAGTTGTCACCGTCTATCTTCTGAAGCCGTGCAACTAAATCCCTAGCAGCCTTGTTGAAGTTTTTAATACCCTGAACCATATTTTTCAAGTAAAAAAAAGTGAAAGAGAAGATCCTAATTCCGTTTTTTATCTCCACTCTACATTATGTTTTCCTTCACAGTATTTTGGAGAAGGTAATTAATAATGTCTTAATACATAGCCACTCTCCTTGAACATCCAAAATACTTGTGCTTTGATCAATGTGTTTCTTGGCTGCAATAGAGCAGGCTGGGAATTTGTCGACAAATGTCCTTTCAAACTCCCTCACATGGTATTTAACGTATCTGTCCAACGTCGTTGCCGCCTGAGCTTGTTAGAATCAACCTGACCAAGTCTCTCGATGTAAACTGGCCGTCCCTTCCTTATCGACGCCATGATGGCCTTGTGGATAATATTTAAGGACTTCATCAAGTTCCTTAAAATCAAAATCCTCCATAACTGTGTCAGCTCCAAATTCTTTCCTCCATAAAAGCATATCGGCCCACATTTGTTTCGATTTCTCTATGTCAAATTTCCTCGCCCTTAGAAATCTAAACATATAATTGGTTAATAATAATGAATGCTGTATTTTCAGATAGAAGATACTAATTTTTGTTAGGTTTTTACCTCAACATCATGTGAGAATCATCATGTTTAGAGGGTAATAATTCTTCTAAGATAAGTGCCTGACGGAAAGCATCGACCGCCTGAATCTCGTCAGCTGTAAATCCATCTTCAATGGCAACAACATTCATAACTCTGCTATTTCTTCTTCCTTTCTTTGTGAAAGAATGTTTAAGTTTTGAAGATGCATTAATTGCCTTCTTTTCTTGAAGGAATTACGATTCGTCTTCTTCTCGTCCTCTGAGTTCTCCATTTCTGATTTTTCCATCCAAAAAAACTACTTAAAGATTCGTCTTTCTTTGAAATCGAATCGAATAGAACGCCGCAAGTAAAATATACGTACCTAGTTTGGCTGGCCGTGAAAGAGGTCCCGACATTGTTTCCGATATGATTAATCTATGTTTTTTGTTCGATTTTTTTGTAAATTCTGTTCAATATAATGATAGGCAGGAGGAATCAAGCACTCATTTTCCAAAAGATGCTTGAAATTAAACTCTCTATGGATAGGCCTCCAACCTGAAACATAAAAAACAATCCATCAATTATAAAAAACACAGCTACATTCTGACAAATAATCAAAACACATTGTGAACATTAAAGGTTCAGAAAGAAGAAAATACACCTAGCCAAGAAAATGTAGTTACAATTTCGTACGAGGAATCGAAAAACCCGAAGAAGAAGAAGAAGCAAAAAGGGTTATAATTAGCTTTACCAATTGACAATAATGTGCAGGAACTAAAAGTAGGAAAGATTTGTGTGGAGTCCTTAAAATAATTTGTGGGTTATGAAAAAATTTACAGCGATTGAGACAGGTTTTAGAACGAGATAGACATGACATATGATAGAGATTTATGCCTTTTGTTTTGTTTTGACAGATTCTATTTAGGCTTAATGCAAGCCACTCCTTAGGAATAATTTTGTTATTCACAGTTTTTTTCTGTTTGCTATATACGCGCTAATGCTAATTAGCTAAGTTAACTAATCCTAACTTTCCCGGGAAAAAACACACAATATACACTAATTCCATAATATACATCAAGTTACTATTGTAATCCTTAGTACTTAACTATGTAGATGTACGTCGTATTGCTCCCAGTATATCGTGAAACGAACTATACAAGAGAAAATAATATGCACATATGAGCCAATTAATATATCGGTGATGAAAAATATCGATTTTGTATCGGTTGTTGCGATACGGCTTATATCCATAATACCATGCATCCAAATTCCGTCAAAATGAATGTATCGAATTACGTATGATTTGCTGGGTGAAAAATACCGGCGACTCAGTTTATCTTGGTTGTATAATAACTGTATTAATTAGAATCTTAAAATCGAAACATCTCAGAAGTGATTGAATCATTTTAATTCAGAGTATAATATATATTATTGTTTACTATATTGAAATCTAGATCTTATATATAATAGAGAGATTTTTTCAATTTGTCCCAATTGCAATTCAATTGCAAATTTTATTGATCAAATTAACATCCGACACATGGCGTTTTATTAACGAATAGTAATTTGACATATATATATAAAAGAAATTTGAGTTTAATTAGGTTTAAATTACAATTATATAAGAACTTTGAGTTTAATTAGATTTCAAGTTACAATTTTAAGTCAATGATATTTTTTTTTCTTTTCTTATTAAGAAATCAAAATACAATAAAAATATAATAATTCCTAATAAAATTCTACCAATTACTTTTTCTTAATATAATAATTTTATTCTTAATCAATTTCCTATCCATTATTTTATAAAAAATCCTAATAAAATTATAGTACACTATATGTTTTTCTATTTTTTATTAAACAATTTTCCTAATAAAAATTCATGATATTCTTTTTCCTATTCCTAATTAAAATAGACACATCTTCTTTTTCTCCTATTTCAAACTGACATATTGTTAAAAAAAATTATTCCTAATCAAATAATAATATATATTATTTTTTTAATTTTTTTATTAAACTATATTCCTCATTTAGAATTTTAAGTTTAATTAGGTTTCAAATTAGAATTTTAAGTATATGATTTTTCCTATTCTAATTAGGAAATCAAAACACAATAAAAACATATTCCTAAATAAAATTATAATACATAACTATATTTTTATCCTCAAACGCTGAGCATATTGTTAAAAAAATTATTCCCAATCAAATTAAAATATATATATTTTTTAAATTTTTTATTAAAACTATTATTCTTAATAAAAATCGCTATATTTTTTTCCTATTATTAATTAAAACGAACATATCTTATTTTTTAAACAAAATAATTTTTAATTCTAATAGGATTGTAAATTTTGAAATAAAATCAAAATAATTCTAATTGATTTAAAGTTAAAATAATTTCCTTTTGATATAATATTTGACATAGATTTAATAATGTTTAATGTAAATAATTATTATATAATTTTTTGTAATATATATAAATTATTTATTTTTAAATATATAGATTTTCAGTCAACGACATGGACCAGTGACTTAGTATAAATAAATTGTTATACTCTTAAATGTTTTTATTTATGGAGCAATGTTTGTATGAATGGAGATTAAATTTGTTTATTTTTCGATGTACCTTGTGATACGACATACAATACACTACACATACATAATATTAGCCCGCGATACGCGTAATATGTATGGCGATTTAATAATTATATTGTAATCAAAAGATTCAAAGTGCAATGATATTCGATTTTAATAATTAGAATATAAAATTTTACGTTGAATTGTTCACATTCAATTTTTACAATGCAGTAAACATTTGATTCGATATATAGTTATAAACTCATTGATATAATAAATTTTCATGAACATATAAAATTATCATGAAATAGTTATTGAAGTTTAAATCAATACAAAAATATAAGAACAACTAATACATGGTAGCCGACAAATCAGAGGGTGTAACATGTTACATGTACAAATAATACTTCAATGTATAGATGAGCATTTTTGGAGATTTCTTTTATCATCCTTAAATAATTTACGTTTTAGAATATTAATTATCATTTATTTTTCTTTCATTAATAAAAAATATAAAAAATATTATTTAAATAAAAAAACTATAAAACAATAAAATTAAATTAAATTTTATCTTAAAAAAATATTGTTGGTATGTGTATCTAAAACAAAAACGCCAGTTATTAATAAACGGAGGGAATAGTATATAATATGTATTTCTCCTTATTTAAAAAATAATAATATTATTTCTCCATGAAGAAATAGTTGCTAGCTGAATTTAATCATGGAAGGGAAATAGTCAATAAAGCTTAGATTGTTTGTGGTGATCCACTAACCCGACCACTCTGTCTTCTCCCATGTTTGTTTTCATTCCGCTTACTGGCAATTGCAAATTTAGTTGACATTCTAATTTTTTCAATCATTAATTCTCGATTTAATTAATGAATCTGCCCTCTAATTAGAATGATTGTCCTTGTCTAAATCGGACCCTTTACAGTGTAGCACAGTTTACCAGCATTTGTAAAGCAATTCATTTTTTCGCGAGTCAAAATTTATTCACGCTATCAGTATCACCTATATTTTTTACCCATTAAGTACATTGGTCGACAATCTAATTTCCGAATCAATTCCAATCGATGCGGTTCGCAAACATTCATTCTGTTTATAATCACAATTTGACCTAAAATTGAACTAATTCTAATGTAACATGACCATATCAAATTATATGTCAACCATCCGGTATTAAAGGGTGAGGCGATTGGTGGCGGCGGCCATAGGTGAGACGTCACGAAACCGAAAAGGCAAAAAGGTTTTGCAAAATCAACGATATAGGATGGATATAGGATGGAGCGATAAAAACCCAAAAAAATATAAATTTTCAGTTGAGGATAATATGATCATTTTTGTTTAGGTTACTAATTTCAAATCGAGATTTTCATTTAATTTCCTGAAAATTAGTAAGGAAATAATAATACTACTGAACAAAATAATATATGGAACTGGAAAGGCATGACAATTTGACAGGCAAATTCAGTACAACCGATCACAACAAACGCTCGACAATAGTAAGCTAGTACCGTAATTTAATAGTCGATTATTGATAAAAGTGCTTTAGACAATAAAAAAAGTGTCTAAAGACTAGGATTACATTTATTCATTTTTTGAAGGAAAATACTAGGATGTATATTGCTTAGAATACCCAACTAAAGAGCCTCTTAAATTTTGATCTCCTCTGAGTTGAATCGCTGGATGAAGCTTTTGACGATGATGAATTAATGCTACTAAACGACGACGCCTCAGATTGCTGACGATGATCGACTTTTTGTTCGAAAAAGATCCTCATCGGAGATTGTTTCACGACATGATCTGGCCTCGGCGGCACAGTCAAGCTTCGTGTAACCGGAAGATGACTGGTTGCTCCATCAATATCACTTGACAGTATTTTCATCATCAAATGGATCTTTTACATATATAATCGAATTGGGAGATTTCTTGTTGAGAAGTTCTTGTTTAGGAATTCCAGGACTCGACTCCCCATTTGGAAGAAGGAACCCTTGGCTGAGACCTTCTGCAATGATATTCCGTGAAGAATGTCCAAAAGAAGAATCCCTTCCTAGATTTTCCTCTGGAAATTCTGGTCGACTTGTTGCATAGACTTTACTGAAATCGGATTTCTTGCTGCTTTGCTTTGCCTTAGAATTCATTGTCTGATCTGTTTTCCTCTGGCCCCCCCCATGTTTAGTAATATATCAAATGATTGTAGTGATAGAAACATTATATAATAGGGTTTAGTTGAAATTCTTACTAGGAAAGTAACATCAAATAATATCATCAGGGAATTAATTTTATTGCACGATCTTGTCAAATCTTTGATTGAACACATGTATTCTTGAATCTGATTTTCTTTCTAAAATCAATTAAATCTTAATCTCTATCCATTTCCTGGGGGCTTTCAGAAATCATTTGCAATTCAAGTTTCACATTAATCCGAGAATAACCTTATTTGTTAGAAATATCATTCCTGAAATTATGGCAGGAGACAATTACATTGAGTCTCTCTAGGAAATTGCCGATCCTAATTCATTGTAGGTACTGTTTATTTTTAATTACTCCTTTTCAGATTTGTTAAAATATGATTCTAACTCGCTCTTTCCAATTGGAAGTTTTCAATAATCCAAGCTGATAAATCCAAAGCAATCCTGGAAATAATCGAAAACAACTTCCTAATAATTCCGAGAAACTATGCGACAATATTAAGACGGCTATTCGTTTTCTTTTTCGTTTGCAAAACCAACATACTCATATTTAAATGTGAGAGTGCCTGAAATATTCAAAGATAACACAGAAAATGGCTCAATCAAATTCTGTCATGGACCTATTTTCCGGCATGAATATGGCATCTGCCAAAACTATTGTATCGACAGCAGCTTCATTGCCTGCTTCAGCAATGGTAATTCGGTCGGTAACGCGAGAATTGATACCTTCCGAACTCCAAAGCTATACAATGAACTACATACGAAGCTTTCTCAAATCTTTCTCCCTCAGAGATAACCCTAGTTATTGAAGAAACTGAGAGTCTTGCTCGCAACCAACTTTATAAAGCAGCGGAAATTTACTTAGGAACCAAATTATCTCCCTCCACGCGAGTATATAGAGTGAACCTTCCTGAGAAAGAAACCAAAATATCGTTGTTGATGGCGAGAAACCAAGAAATTGTTGATATCTTCGACGGGGTGAATTTGAAATGGAGACAAATTACTAGAAAAGTCGAGTTCATGCATATGACGTTTCGGGAACGCTCTGCGAGGGGACAAACAGAACTCCGGTCTTATCAGCTTACTTTCCATAGGAAGCACAAGGACAAGGTTATGGATTCTTATTTCCCATTTATAATTAGCAAGGCTAAGAACTTGGAGGAAGAGAAGAAAAGCTTGAAGATCTACACGTTAACGGCTGACCATTCTCGTAGATATGGAAATGATATGTGGAGTGGTGTGATCCTTGATCATCCTTCGACTTTCGCAACGCTGGCAATGGATTCAGAGCTCAAACAGAGCTTAATAGAGGATCTGGAGAGGTTTGTGAAGAGAAAGGAATATTACAGGAGAGTCGGAAAAGCTTGGAAAAGAGGGTATTTACTATATGGCCCTCCTGGAACCGGAAAATCGAGTTTGATTGCAGCAATGGCGAATTATCTGAATTTCGACATCTATGACTTGCAGCTATCTGATACATACAACAACTCAGACCTAAGAAAACTCTTGATTACTACGAAGAATCGTTCAATCCTTGTAGTTGAGGATATCGATTGCAACATCGAAGCTGCAAGATCGAGTGATTAGTGACCCACAACCTCCAACAACTAAAGTTTCTTCAACCAAAAAACTAAGTCAGGTAATTAACTACCATTTACCACTTTTTGATCAACTCATGTGATTCCTTTGAAAATGATTTGGTGTGCTTGAGGCCTAAGGGTAAAATAGTAAGAAATCATGAAAAAAATAATAGAAAGTTTGTGTTTCGATGAATAACTTCTTCTACTTACGAAATCCTATTAATTTGTAGGTGACATTATCGGGATTACTGAATTTCAATGACGGTCTATGGTCAAGTTGTGGCGACGAGAGGATTATCATATTCGACGACGAACGACAAAGAAAGGTTAGACCCAGCTCTGCTACGCCCTGGGCGAATGGACGTCCACATTCCATGTCATATTGCACTCCTTGTGGATTTAGTACATTGGCAAATAATTACCTCGGAATAAAGGACGACGATGAAAATCCAGTCGTCTGTAAAATAAAGGAGCTTATGCAAAATAGAAGGTGACTCCTGCACAGATCGCTGAGCTATTGCTAAAGAACGATCGAGCCACGATCAGGCATTGGAAGACATTGTTGAGTTCCTCCTGGCTCAAAGGAGTCCTGAGGACAAAGATTGTTAGTATTAGTTATCCTATTTTGTCAAGTAGGGAGTCGTTTCTAATGGCTAAATAAAAACGACGAGAAACAGGGTATAGTTCTCCAAAAACAGCTTTCTGGTATAGTTCTCCAAAACAGCTTTCTCATCGTTTCTCGGCACTTTTATTTTGCTGTTTAGCAGCTCTCGTAAAATTGTAGTAAGGACCAAAACCTTTTTTTTATATGGATCAAACTTAAATTGGAAATGGCATTACACAAATTCAAATAAATAAATAAAGTTCCAAACCACTGACATCAAGATTCGACTACTCGCTCCGCTCCAATACATGACAATTAAGACATGTTTTTGTAATTTCAAACATGTCTATTTGATCCTTGTATCCTCGAAATTTACTTGAGGAAGCTTTACACTGCCATTTTCATCTGAATCTTTTGGTGAGGCTCATAACCGATGAGTTGGAAGTCATCAGCCACAAATGAATCTATATCTTTCTTATCTGAGTTGATCTTCAACATCTGCATCATAAAATCGCAATTAAGAAACGTTCCTAAACAAGTCAACGACGCGTAGTATTCAGAAACAACACTTACTGGAAAAGGCTTAGGTTGATTCTGAAGCTGCTCTTGAAGAGGTTTAACATGAGTACGATAAACATGAGTATCCCCTATCACATGGATAAAGTCACCCGGTACAAGATCTGTGACAAAAGCATACAACGGAGATTTCACATTCAGATGCATTTAATGGCATTCAAAAAGTAGCATGGACTTAAACTCATGATTCTGGGGAAAATTAATACATACCACAAACATGAGCAAGCATGCATGTCAAAAGAGAGTAAGACGCAATGTTAAACGGCACGCCAAGTCCCATATCAGCAGATCTCTGGTACATTTGACATGATAATTCCCCATTCGCAACATAGAACTGCAAATCAGGCAACTGCTCAATGAATACTTCCGAGAAAGAAACAGAGCGAAAAGGAATATGATGAACTGCTTAAGAACTTTACCTGTGCAAACATGTGGCAAGGTGGAAGAGCCATTAAATTTAGATCAGAAGGGTTCCAAGCTGAGAGTATGATTCGCCGGTCATGTGGCTTGTTCTTAATCTTGTCAATGACATCCATCAGTTGATCGACACCTTGGCCAAGTGTAATCAGCATGCATATCAGTGTATCTGCAGAACATCAAAACACGGAAGAAATCCCAAGTTAGAAAAAGTTTACGTTTAACTTATGAGACTACAACTGATTATCCAGAAAAGGAATAGAATAGACCTAGCGCCAAAGTGTCTCCACTGGAATCCATATACAGGTCCTAGGTCACCTTCCTCCCGCTCTGTCAAACCAACACTGGAATTGCAAATGCAAACACAACTCAAAATCCAAGAAAAAATGAAATCTAATGCTAACAGGAAAACAGACACACACACAAAAGGCAAACACTTGCCTGTCAAGGTACTCTCTTGATGCATTTCCATCCCATATACGAATGCCCTTTTCCTGAAGGACCTATTAATATTACAAGCTTTTAGATTTATCGTTCTACATTATTTTCCACAATAATGGTCTGACCAATCTCATGCTATAAATTGATGGAAATTTTCATCCTTTTTGGAAAAGAAACACTGGATTGATTTGACTTTTGAATGAGTCAAGCATGTTTAATTTGTCAAGAAAAGTGCATGTAGATTAGAAAAACCCAGAACTTTATGCAGAAAACAAAGACATCTCCACATAAGCTAGATTACCTTGGCATTGGTAGAACCACTAATGAACCATAGAAGCTCTTCAACAACACCTCGCCAAAATACTTTCTACGAACAAAAAATTACAATGAAAGTCAACATGTCTTACATTTTTTAGGTAGGTAAATCGAGTTCCTTTTCCATATCATCTACAATGAAACATCATTACTGGTACACTCCCATTGCTAACAAGAAAGTGAAAACTATTAACACATTCATATGAAAGGGAAATTAACTAGCAAATATATAATAATACACAATTGCACAACCTTAGTTGTCAGCAACGCGAAAAGTTTTCCGCAAGTTGAACCGCATCTGCAATCAAAACAAACAATGTGACACATCAGTACTCTTTTCAATGGAACTTTCATTTCCAAAGCAAAACTACAACATTGTATCCAAGTATATTGAGGCATGCATTACCTGGCAACCAAACTTCGATAAGGTACCTGTCCCTGTCCTGTCATCCCTCAGAGTGCCATTGGCAATGATGTCTTCGACAAGTTTCAGATACAAGTACTCCTCATGTCTCTGAACAATCATATTGGGAAGGAAACTGAATTTCTTCACCTCAAACTTAACAGAATCCGTCTTCGGATCAAAAACAAGGGAATTGTCCTGACTATGGGACTCCACCAAAGAATTCTCACACAGTACATAAGTTGTGAAGCAATATCGAATCTTGTTTTCCACCACGGGAAACGAAGAGTACCACGGATGAAATGCAGAGAAATCAATAGCAGCAGGAATGAACGTGTCACATTCAATACTTGTCTCAATTTCTGTTATGTGAATAGCCTCACAATCAGGTGCATTAAGGCCATCCCTGTACAAGACAGTAATCAGAAAATTAAAAAATAAATATGTCCACTCCATAAAACGATTCAGAATAATTATTTATACCTCAATATCTGGCCACCTCCTATAACAAATACTTTCTCAATTGACAGGCAATAAGGAGATGCAGCCAACAACTCCAGAGCAGAAGCCATGCTTCCACAGATAACAACATTCTCAGCAGTAGCAATGTCAAAACTCCCAGACCGAGTCAAGACAACATTAAGTCGACCAGCGAGTGGTCGGTTCTCAACGGGTATGCTTTCCCATGATTTCCTTCCCATTATGACAGCATTCTTCTTACCTAAATCAGATGTAGTCGATGTGACATCATCGAAAAACTTGAGATTTAAAGGCAAATGCCAGGGCATGTCGCCATCCTTGGCTATACCCATATCTTTGGTGGCAGCCACAACAACTTGATAAGTCCTGCGTGGTGCAGGCGGCATGATGGAATTTCCATTGGCAAGAGTTGTAACAGAATCGCCAGACATAGTTCAGCTCAAAGACCTTCCGAGAAACCTGAATATGACTGCACAGATTAAACTCACTGACATTTTCTGTGCAAGTTAAAATGTAATTATGGTTGACGTACATACATTAATGCATAAGATAAGCATTATTGAGCTGCATTTGTATAGTGCAAATATGCATAAATATACACATAGAGAGGCAAGCTACAAATGACGAAAGATCAAAGCTCAAACGTTTCAAACTATGAATACAAGAACAATAACCTGTTCAAACAAAAGCAATACAAAATGTCGGTAGCCAAATATTCACAATCTTTTCACAGACCATAAAAGGGAATCTTCAATTTCAAACTATGAAACAGTCAAAACAATTACACAACACACACAGAACAACAAGACATGTTTCAAAGCACCAAATTAGTCAACAACAGCAATCAAATAATGTTGGCAACGAACACTCTTTGTCGATGCCCCCCACAAGTAAGTACTTAGAAACTAACAAAGCTCTTCAAAAAAAGTTAAAAACTTTCAAACTAAAAGAACCAGTACAGTACAGTACAGTACAGTAGAAGGAATAGAATTACTTACCAACAACAAGAGATCGGGAACAGAAATGGAAAATAACGACGACCCAGAAAGCCAAAATGCAATTTTGAGATTTGGGTTTTGTTAGAAAATGGAAAATTTTGTTGAGTGAGAGAGTGATGATGGGTAAGTAGTCGTATTCGAGTTTTGATCGACAAGTGTGGACTTTTATTGGATTGTATAATAAAGAAACTTGAACAAGACGAAGAAGAAGAATAAACTAAAAAAGTCTTTAAAAAATACTCCTGTTTTAAATCTTCTCAGACAATTTTCTGCATTTATTTATTTATTTATTTATTTCCAACTAACTCAAACAGTTCTTCGTTCTTGACGGAATGCCGCCAAAAGCTTTTTTTGCAGACACGAAAAAAAGTCTCTCCTTTGTACGAGACGGAAGTCCATTTCTCGTGGACTTTTAAGAATACGGATGAATATGAATTGAAGGTTTCACGCCTCGTACTTTCTCAGGTTTGCTTTATAGTACCTATATTTAATCGCAATCCTTTGGCATTTTACATTTCCTCCTTCGGTCATTAATTAATCAATTACTCATTTACTCCCTCCCCAAACAAAATACTACAAACTACTCCCTCAGTCTTACTAATGTTTTACATCTCGAGATGCGTTCAAATATACATGTATCCGATTATTGTGAGACGGAGGTAGTATACTGTTAGAAAATCCTTGGGTTGAAACCTGTATTGGGCCCTTAATGGGCCTTCTTTAATAGGCCTTTAATGGGCTTTAGGTAAGTTGAAAGAAATACTTCGTCGATGTGGTTTGTAAACAACACACTCAAGTCTCTCATATCTATGAGAGACTTGTGAGCTTCAAAATCAGATGCTCAGGTGTGTATATATGAGATTAGCAAACAACATTCAATGATGCAAATTCTAAAGCTAAGAATAAACGTTGCATTCAAGAGAATTCATACATAGGTGACATGAATGAGTAGTTAATTTTAGTTTGAATCCCAAGCGGTAAAGATAAAATGCAAATCGATTTTCTAGCTAGCTAGATAACTGTAACATCATTGAAACTGGATCCATGATCTATCTCTTTTTTAAGTTTACGTATCACATTCACGGTTCTCTTGATCATTTTCTAGGATGATCTTTTCCTTTGCTTGGAAGAGAAACTCGACAACGCTTTGTAATGCACGCTCAGGATCCTCATCATTCTTTAACAATTGCTCACTAATCTCAGCAGGAGTCACCATTTTGTTGGGCAAAAGCTCTTTGATTTTCAAGACGATCAGATTTTCATCATCATCTTGCGGTGTTATTCCGAGGTAATTGTATGCCAATGTATCGAAACCACTAGGAGTGCAATACGACATGTGGATGTGGAAATCCATTCTTCCAGGATGAAGCAATGCTGGGTCTATTTTCTCTTTGTAGATTGGTTGTGAAAGCAATAATCCTCTCATTTCCACAACTTGACCATAATCCATGCATCTATGAAATTCAGCAATCCTGATAGTGTCACCTACAATTATTTACCATTAAATTCACATATTATGCATCGTAGGAATTAAGTTTAGCTACAGTTTTCGATAATACGTACAATTTTTTACCTAGTTTGAAGGGCAACTGTTTCATCTGGGATTATAGGTAACTAACACATTTATTTTACAATCACATTCATAATTATGCCATTGTAGGAAACTAGGAATTACTTTTTAGCCAATAAATAAGTGGTAAATGGTATTCTTTTACCTGACTTGATGTTTCGGTTTCTGTTGTAGCATCAAGTTTCTTTTTGAGGCTTACACACTCGATCTTGAACCTCGATGTTGCAATCGATATCCTCGACTACAAGAATCGATCGATTTCTTGTAGCAATTATGAGTTGCCTTAGCTCTGAGTTTTGTCTTATATCAGTAAGCTGCAAGTCATAGATGTCAAACTTGAGATAATTCGCCATTGC
>JANIEQ010001623.1:0-14323 GCA_024708375.1 Oxalis stricta | reverse complement strand
TCACATTATCGTGAAACACTACTTGTAGCCTGATAAATCTTGTATTTAGAAATCATTGGAGATGTACATTTGAAGCATCCATCTTATAGCTTGGAAGATGGATGAAGTTCAAGTAAATTTTGAGAATTATCTTTAAGGAGAGAAAAATATTTTTCTTTCAAATATAATTTCATCTTGGGAGCTCAGTAGATCGCTTTAAAAAGGATTGTATTAGGCATTTAGCTCATGTGGATGTGGGATGAGGAAGAATAAAATTTGAAGATAAGTTATGACCTCGCGATCGTCTGGTAAAATTGCTGATTTATTTCTTGATGTTGATAGGATTATCGGGGCATAGAGATTGAATTCTCTCTCGATATGATGCCATTAGTTTCTCCTTTATCTATGGCACCGTATCGAATGAAGCTCCGGCCGAATTGAAGAATTGAAGGAACAATTGCATGAGCTCATTGATAAAGGGTTTATTAGACCCGAGTGTGTCGCAACGGGATTGCTCGAGTGTTGTCGTTAGAAAGAAAGATGGGACCCTTCAATTGTGTATCGATTATTGACAATTAAACAAAGTCCGTGTGAAGAATAGATACCCCTGTTCTTAGAATTATGATTTATTTGATCAACTTCGAGGAGCTCAGAGTCTTTCGAAGGTTGATTTGAGATTGACCATCATCGATTGGAGATAGACGAGAAGGATATTCGAAGATGACATTCGAGATTTCGTTATGGTCAATTACGAGTTCGTGGTTATATTATATGTGAATTCACGAATGCGCCATCGCTTTTGCATGGACTTGATGAATAGAATTTTTCTAAAAAACTATTCCTCGATAAAATTCAGTCATACGTCTTCATTGATGATATTCTTATCTATTCCTCGCAGGGAGGAGCATGAAGAGCACGTGCATGACATTTTTAATATGAGTCAAAAGATTTTTAGTTCCAATATTAGGCCCGAAAACATACGATTGACCACACTTGGTTATAAGCTGCCATTTTCCTTTTCAATCCTTTTTCAGTTATTTTTTCAATAGGAGTAAACCAATCCCTGTGCTTCAGATGGTTTATTTGTGTCTTTTGAATCATTTTCATCCTCATCTTTCATGCTCTTAACATTTGGAGGCTTTACAACATCACCCGACTCATCATCACGTTGCATAATGACACTCAATAAACCAGAATCCATGACGCATATTGACACTCAATGCACTATAGAAAGAGCTAAGACCTGATTAAGTGATTATCACTTATCTGAGTGTAGAACGAGAGCAAGAGCTGCAATTGAACAAAAAAATAAAATAATTAGTTAAATAACTTAATGAAACAAACATAAAGAAGTACAATTTCACACAAAATAAACCTATGGATTGTAATTTGTTCGAGCGGAAGGAGAAGATACTAAAGCTTGAATGTGAAAGAGAGAATGTGCGGTTACTTGTTTGACTAAAATAAGAGTTTTTTTTTTTTTTTTGAGTTCAGATAAGAGTTTCTTTAATTAGTGGTGTTGAAACAAAAGGAAACCCTCAAATGGGTTTGACAAGTATGATTCTGTTTAATACGGTAAAATTATAATGAGCCAACGGGTCATACTCACGATGTTGAGGCCGAATGACCCATAAAATTATTGGATCGAATCGGGTTAGGCCAAATTTTTTACTGGCCAAATATCGAGGCCCTGACAATTTTTTCGAGTCAACGGGTGAGGCCCATGGCTCATGGATCATTTTGCCAGCTCTAACTAAGCTCCCATTTTTTTTCTTTGCTTCTTTATCGTCATCTCAAATTACTCTTCATCATCTCTAGATTCTAGTATTCTCCATATACCTTCTACATTTTAATACATATACTATGAAAAATAAAACACAATGACATTTAGAGTCTACTATTAGCCAAACCCAACACAAACGACTGCGATTTTAATAATCAACTCTAAAAAATAAATGGCACCTCTAATTTTACCTCTCGCGATTTCAATTTTACTTATAAAGTTCATCTCCAGATCTTGAACATCAGTCACTTCAGAAATTGAAATAGTAGTTCCAATTGGCCCATTTTCTATTTGGAATACTCCTTTAATCCCACCACAAGAAAATCCTAATTTCAATTTTAGAAGTTTTCAATTCCCCTATTTTCGATCTCGTGTCATCTTAAATGTTTATGTCATGGCTGTTTTCGAAAGTATCATGTTTCTTTTTCAAGTGAATGAAGCTAGGGAGCGTACCATCGGCAATGGCGATATCGTCAATAGTAAAAAAGAGACTTCGATCGGATTGTATGTGAATATTACATTTTATTCGTGTTTTTTGCCATGGTATTGAGATTTACGTTTGTGGTTAAGGTGTGGCGACAATGTGAGGTTGAGAGTTGTTAACGCCTGAGAATATATGGCGGAAAGCACTGTACAAGTGGTATAGGATAGTGGCAACGACAGAGGTGAGGAGGATCACGTGAGGATTTGTTTATAGTGTCCAGAGGAAGCACCTAAACAGCAGCTGAATCGATAGCGGCGCATGAGAGATACGGTGGCAGTGCCACTTGTGGAGGGAATACTCTGTCTATCATTGTGTTTTAGGGGGAGAGAGTGTGTATGTAAGTTTTGAATGAGAGAAAAAATTATAGTATACAAGAGTTTGAGTATGGAGAAGACGATGAAGAGTAGACTGACAAGTAAAAACAAAAAAATACAATAGCGGAGCCAGACCCAGAACAACGGATTCATCAATGTAACAATTTTTTTCCAAAAATAAATAAAAATCTACATATATAAAGTTCAACTATAGCTAAGACATGGCCACTACACAATCGGTTATTCTTTAAATTTATAGAATCGAATCAAGCCGATCACTTAAAGCACGGAAGTCGTTATGTAAAGTTTTAATGTTTTGATCTAACCCATTAATATTACTGAGTGATAGCCCCATACTCAACTAACCTTGGCCTCTATCTATTGCTTATGTTGCAAGAAATGAGATTGGACAATATTTAGTGTGACGAGTCCATATATACTTTGCTTGGCTCCTCTGTTACGTTTACATAATCCATAGTACTTCTTTGTCCCTAATTACTTGACAATTTTTTTTTAAAGATCCATATCTAAACAATAAGCTGTATAACCAATTTAATGTAGATAAAATGAATTATTTTTTTCCAAGGGATGTACAAGTACAAGTTCATTTTGTAGAAAGACAATTTCAAAATTATGGAATGAGACTTTCAAATTCATTATTTGTATTTTTTTAAGTATACTTATGAAATTAGGGTTATGAATGGCGGTGAAAGCGATGGGTTTAACAAGAAGTGAAAGCAATGATTTTAATGGCGAGCAAAGGTGCATCAATAATAAAATATATCATCGGATCAACAATTTAATAGAAGAGGTATATCTTTTGATTAATTTATAAAATTTATAGCGATTTTGATTACGATTTTTCATGATTGACATGTCTCAAAAAGAAATCCCCTATGATCTCTTTTAGCTCGTAAATCTCTCTTAAAAATCTTTTCCATGATCTTGATCTAGAAATTCAAACACTTTCAAAAATCTTTCATCTTTCAAGTCTTTTCACTCTAACAAGCTACAAATGACGGGAGATTGAGTATTTTGAATCGAATCGATACTTAGACTCCATAGTAGAACCCATATTCTCGAGTAAAACTTTACTGTACATATATTCCGATGTAGAACATTGCTAGAAAATCGAGCTTTCAGGTGATAAGCACCTGGATGACATGTGAAATTATTGTCACCAAATCCATATATCCAGTGACAAGTTTTTTAATTGTCATCAATTAAAGGTTAACAATGTATTTCAGATGATAATCTGATTTCTTGTCACCCATTAAATACTTGTCACTGGAGATTGAATTTAGATGTATACGGTAACAATAAAATCAACTCATCACGATTCAATTTTTTTATATTAAGGGGATGCTAATTTTTTTGAAGTGTCCTCTCAAATTTTACCCATTTCTCTCGACCACAATCAAAATCTCTTCTCAAACGAATTGAGTCGACGACGACCACGACGGTCTTGGAGGAGAAACTGAATCGATTCAACTCACTGATCCTTATATTTCAACTCGCTAACTCCAAGAATTCCAATTTTGGCCATTATGTACGACTTTCATGACCTAGTCTTGTGTTGTGTAAGTTCGAATTTGAAATTTATTTGAACAGTGCAAAATTACACGTCGCTAGAGATTTTTTATGCATAGTCAAATCCTTTTGATAGTCGATTGTATGGTTTCTCTAATTCTTCATTCAATGTTTAGTGATTTCAATTGTATTTGCTGTTTCTTCAATTTGACAGCATGCGTGGTTTTCACTTTTCAGTTGAAAAGCTCTTATCTTAGTTTTTGGAGCTAATATTGTGAGCTTTATTCTTTGTCGACTTCAATTCTTGCGATATTTCAATCAGATTGTTGATTCATTTTTGTGATAAATGGCAAAATTATGTTTGTTTTGGCTTTTTATTGGAGTGAGGATTAAAGTTTGAGCCAAATCGATTTCGGTTCAGTTTTCTAAAAAAATTTAACCAAACCATAAAATCGATAATCAAAATTGATGTATCAAAACCAAACCGTTTTATAATTGCTTTTATCCAAAAACCAACCGGTCGGTTTTGGTTGGTTTCGGTTTTAACCAAAATTTTCTCCAACTTATTTATTTTAGTTATCCTTCAAACATTTTATGTTATTGTAAACAAATTATCCACATAATAATTGAATATAAAAATGTAAGAAAAATCAAATTGGAGGGAAGTTTCTCAAATTACAAATGATTTGAAGATATTAAAAATTTAAGATTGAAATAAATAATGAATATCATATTGGATATTTATTAATGTGTTGATTTTGGTTCATTTCGGTTTTAACCAAAAACCAATTTAACCGAACCAAATTAACCAAAATAAAATGAACATTATTTTTACAAACCAAAATCGAACCATTTTAAAATATTAATCGAATCAAACCGAACCAAATTGATCGGTTTGGTTAAAACCATCGGTTCGGTCGGTTTTTACCCACCCCCTAGTGAGGACCACTTGAGGTTAAGTGTAGTTAAGATGTTTGTGAAAATGTCTAGCCTAAATTGAATTAGTGAAATTATTGCTTGAACAATAGTATTTTCCAGATTTAATTCCATTTCGAACCTCTTACTTGTGCTTGTTTATCATGTTTGAGAATTGCTCTTATTTGCTTGGAGTATGAAACGAAACTTGTGCTTGTTTATCATGTTTTGATGTGGGAAAAAGGTCTTAGCAGAAACTTATCATTTATTTTCTTATGTGAAATCCTTATTTGATGTTGTGATACTTATTTGATGTAGTTAAGATGGTGGGAAAAAGTCTTTAACCTTCCTCGACGCATCAAAAGAGCGAGTCAAAATCGAAGTCAAAGACCATCACAACAAGCAACTTCAAAATGTGATCCAAAATAAGAATGTAAATGTTCATATTGTTAAATCCGAAGCTCTATCCGAGAACGAGACATGTATATTCTATATAAATATTTATCTATCATAAGTGAGGTTATGTGAAAGTTTTTTTTTTTTTAATTTAAATGGCTCATTTCTACGCCTCATATTTGAAACGTGTAAGTTTTTATCGTCTTATCATTGGAACCGATCATAATTCTATCTTTTTTGGTTTTACGAGCATACAGAGTCGCTAAATGAGAGAGTAAAGAAAGATTCTCGTAGATTTCTAGAGCTATTAACCTGTTGCAATGTTTTCTTTTACTTTCATGATTAAATACTTTTCGGTGAACAAAATTTGAATAATTTGATTCAATTTTCTAGAGTAGTATTTCGGGTGATTTAAACTAGTGATTTTAAATTTTATTGGCCTATTGTTGCGAGGAGAGACTCGATGCTTACATTATTTTGTGAATCTTTCAGGATATGGCATGCAATACAATCTTTCGGACTATGCTTAATATTTTGCAGTTATTGATTCTTTATGAACTCATGATTAATGGTGTTCATTTGAACTTTCTCGGTTTCTTTGTTACATGGTAGAGAGTATAGATTTTTGATTGATTGATTTGATTTCACTTCTAGTTGTATTTACCAGCTTTCGGATTCTCTTCATTCCTTTTTAAATGGCGGTTTCCAGTCCGATAACGCCTGGACAGGTACGTTTCTGTTATGAATTTGTTTATATTAGCAAACATGCATTATCTTCGATTCTTCAATTAATGACGTGAAATTTTGATTGAATCAATGTCGGAATCGAGTTGTGCTATCTAGATATATTTCCATTATACAGTGTGATTTCTAACAGTAGATCCTCTTGCAATTTGTGAATATTGAATTTTTTTCTCCGTAAGATAATTACGGGGTGTTTAATTACTACTGTTAGAATTTGGAGGACTTAAAGAAATGGATTGAGCCTTTTGAGATAACAAAAGACTATAGTGTTTAGTATGAATTTTTTTAGGTGACTTTGTTCTACCTTAAACAAGACAATGTTCTTCAATTTCTATGATGTGAAAGTTTTTTACAATGGCTATATCAGAATAGTATTAGCTTTTAGTCTATTCAATATCGGGAATATCCCCATTTATAGGTTCGAGATCCACATCTATCAATTGAAAGGTCCGAATGATCAACTCTGCTAGATGAACTGGTATTTTCATAGTTTTGTTTTCTTATTAGTTATTACATTTGTTTTTTTGCCTTTTCAATCGAGCTTATTGTTACGTAGAGATTGAATCATGTTCCGTTGTCATGTTTTGGTTTACGTATGACCTATTTGATGGAGCCTTTGTAGTAGCGGGTCTCCTTTTTAATAGAGAGTCATCTTTGTATTTGTCGCCTAGATATATTCGGAATTCTTAGAATACAAGAAAACATTATTTCCTTCGATGACATTGCTATTTTACTTTGCGGACATATACTAGTGATGCGACGCCACTTGGAACTTATTTTGGAATCAGCGAGTATAGATTCTAGCATAGTGTAGAATTTGAAATCCGTTGTATTTTATTATGGGAATTTGTTATATTCTGAAATTTGGAATACTTGATGTAACAAAGATATTTTGCAATGACATAGAATTTTGAATTATAAATATGTTGGATAATCCATTTTCAAATCATTGAATGTATGAGAGTGAGTAAAATAGGCTATGGTGACATTATATACTCATTGAGTGACAAGTTTGACTAAATTATTTACATGTCACAAAAGTTAGATTGGGTGACAAGATAGTAATACCACTGAAAATTAATTGGTGGCAGTCCAAATTCTTGTCATTGAATGAAATATTTAGTGTCACCGAAAATAATATTGTCACAATAATACTAATTGGTGACAGTAAAATCCATGTCACCGAAAGCAGGATTTGGTGACAATTTTTTGAGAATTTTCGGTGACAATAAAAATTATCATCTAAAACATCATTTGGTGACAAGTACATTTTATTGTCATCCATACTTTCGGTGATAGGATAATAGTGACAAGTCTATTTTCAATTCGGTGACAATGACTCTTGTCACTAAAAAATTTCAATGACAATATATTGCTTTCACGTGACAAAAAAACTTGTTACCTAAAGTCAAATTTCTACTAGTGAGAAGCATATCGGTCAGATACATATACCCAAGCATGACTCTGCTCTTACAAGCTAGTCTTTCAATTCCGATAGAACTTTTCTATACTACACATTTCCCAAGTTGAACCGATCGATATACCAGAGGTGAACTTGTATACTGGCTATCTTGGATTGAACACCTGATTAATCAACCTATTCGAAATCGAAAATATATCTACTTCCTAAAAAAATAGAAGAGATTAAAATTCTTTTCCTCATTCCCTCGACGATGCAATAAGAAAGTGAATGGAAAAATGAGAGAATGCAATGAAATAAATACGTACTATGACAATAACTCTAAGTTGTATAATTAATGATATTCTTTGAAAATTGTTTGATAGCATGTGCAAAGTATGATTTTTGTCACACAAGGGTCGCTTGGAAAAATGAAGTTTAAGTGGTCTCACATCCCTAAGTGGCTTCTCCAAGGTCGGTGCTCTAGAAAGTTTGTGGTGAATGGATAATCCCTTCGAAGCATATTTTGCACTAAAACTAGACTTGTCAAATTTTATAGCATGAAGCTCGAAATGAAGAGCAATTGTTGTCTCCCTTAACGCTCTTTGACAACTCTTGAAATTAAGAAACACTCAGCCCAGCTGACGAGATCATAATTAGGATTCAAAATGTGATCAGCACGTGCTTTAACGATGGGAGGATTATTAACATCAACGAATTATAATATTTACTCCAATCTTTTTGTCGATTCGAATGTATTTGATCAAGTTGTAACATCAAGTTTAAGTGATGCAAAAGGTTTGTGGAGGGACGCAAGCCACCAACTTCTAAATAATTAATGTTTACGTTTCATGTTGATAGAAGCTTAGTCTATTTGTTGTTGCATTTCAAATTGTTTTGTCAATCTATGTTTTTATAAGATCAACACTTAATGCCATTGGGAATGACATATCTCTTCGTTCAAGACATTTCAATACCTAACTTATTTATATTTTGATAAAATTGTGAATTCATTGTAAACCATAGTAAAAAGGGACATGTCAAAACCTCCAAAACCTTTATCCCCACATAAGATAAAGGAAAAGGTCATGGAATCCTATCAAGTACAAATTGGGAGAGGGAAAGATCATAAGTTAACATAGTACATCACAAAAGCTTCATTTCTAACTACATCCAGAATAAAAAAGCAACCTACATTTATTTAATTGTAAATAAGTAGAAAAGTAACCTAAACATCAGTTTGCATCCATACTCTATGGTTTTGGTTTTGAGTAGTATAAAGAGAATAATTTTTATTACGACTCCATGCATAAAAAGAAGATAATACTTTTTCTTTGCTTAACATTGCTTGTATCCTTAATGTGCGTGTTTCGACGCGAGTCGTAGTAAATTTTCTTTTTCATCCTAAGATTTGTAGCAGCAATTTCACATTAGAGTTGCAGAAGCATAATAAAAATATATATTTTTTGAAGTTGCATAAAATAACTTCTTGTGTAGGCGAAACTGAGACCCTATAGATAATGAGGTCAATTTATACAAAGATTTAAAATTTAAGGATAGAGGTCAATTTAAATTTTGGTGAGGTCAGTTGATCCATCCCTTATCAGCTCCATCGCTTATCCTTATGTGACAGTTTGGTTTATAATGTTGAACTGTATTTCAAGGTAGCTTTATTAAAATAAAGATGTACTAGCAATGAAAAATGGCTGAGCCACGACCAGTCAGCGGGTTCATCAATGTAATAATTCTTTTCCAAAAATAAATAAAAATTCATATATATAAAGTTCCACTAAACCTAGACATGGCCACGACCGATTCGACTCGGTTCAATCAACTGGTTCACGGTTTTTAAATTTATAGAACCAAACCGCCACTTATTTTTTTAATGGACGGTTTCGGTTCGATTCTAGACCGTTTCAATTTGATTCCCTCTTTTTTTAAAAAAAAAAGAATAGGAATGGTAGGCATTAATTTTTTCATGTCCGGTTTAATTTCTGGACTAGTGGCCATGTCTAAGTATAGCTTGAAGTATACAAACATACTCATTTACAAATTTTTTATGGTTTATCGTGTTCGATAAACAATCTTGAATTGTTCCTAAAATTTATGATATAATGGACAAATCAATTGTTACTTATAGTGGTATACAAAATAGTGAAGGAAATAAATCCGATAGATATTTTTTTTTATTACATTACGATTATACGGGCTACACGTCTTTTATTACATTACGATTATGCGGACTACACGTCTCGAACCCCTCACGTCACGAATGAAGAAGAAGATATTCACCCGTTGGGTTAAGTCTTGATGTGTAGAGAGATTTTTTTTAATGTAAATAATTATTATAAAGATAAAACTTCACAATTTTCCACGGGCATATACCAAAGTAAATAATTTGTTTTCTTTTAAAGAAAAGAAGAAATGGACATAGAGAATCAAAGTAGAGATAATATAAGGATTTTTAATTACTTATGATATATAATTTGATTGAGTAATAATTAAAGAATTTCACTATTTTTTATTATTACATCCGAAAATTTTGAAATGGGTATAATTTTACCTCTTGAACTTTGTTTTATAAAAAATTTTATGAGTTTAAAGTTCAATTATTTTTAGGGATGGGTCCATTACTTAGCAAACTTTTTAAGGTATTTAAAAGTTTTCAAAATAAATGTGGGGGAAAGTGACATTATATAGCGAAGGTGTCTCCGCCCTTAAAAAAATAGGAAGTCTACCAAAAATTAAATTAAAAATCAAATTACTTACTACTTTACAAAATTAAATCTACATGGATGTATTTGTCGTAGGCATTAGTGGACTTAACATGAGGTTAAGTGCCACATAAGAGATTTTAAACGCCGGGTAGCATCGGATATGAAGTTTACATAGTTCAGTGTAGCAAAACGCAACGAAAAATAGTTTAAGTAGGAACTTGAATAAGTTTGCACGAGCTCAGGTAGGAGACATGCAATAATCCTATCAAAATATAATCATCATGTATTCATTATTAAACCACAACTACATTTAGACCTAATATTCAAAAGAAAAAATTGCATCTAAAGGAGATGATTCTAGTGAGATGCGGAAAAACCTTAATCAAAAGAGGGACATCTAACCAATGGAAAAACACAAATCCACAAATTAAACACAGGACTAAACAACCAATAAACACTAATTAAAATAATGACGTAAAATCAATAAACTCTTACATCAACGACCTAATTTTTATCATATGAGGGAGAGGGATAGATCTTCCATCATACATATAGGTAAATCAAGCTGAGCAAAACAACCCATAAAAATTATGACAAACCACATAACCATCAACACTCTCCCTAATTAGGCCCGGAAACACCCACCACACATCGAAAAAGTTGAGAAATAGACAACACCGGTCCAATGGATCGTACATAACTAAATATACTCTTAGCACTCTAGACTCGAAATATATCTTAGCTCATATCACTTAATCATGATTAAATAAATTATATTTATATCATTAACTACCACTACAAATTTTAATAATATGTATATTTAATCACACTCCAATCATCTATCACTTCACTTCACTACCCAATAAAATTCAATATTATTATAATATATAATCAGCCACACATCAATCATCCACTTAACTTATCCGGACAACCTCCAAATCACACTCAATCATCCTGAAAATACAACCAAACACAATCAAGATAAGAGATTAAACAAGGTGAAATAAAATAAAAAATGGATTGCAATTTGCAACTCTGCATTTCGTATGTCAAAAAGAAAGGCTTATATTTTTTTCCTTTCACGAACCTCATTTGTAGAATTAGGTAAAGATGTAATACATTCATCAAGAGGAACGAATGCCCATACGAAGTCTTACTTACTATAATAACAAAAAATTTAAGTATCCTAGCTTCCAACTTGTATAAATAGAATCCAAACAAGTAAAAAGAATCGAAGAAGGCATCATCAAAGGGGGAAATCGTCGTATTACATTATATGTAAATGAATGGAACAGAATACGTATTGACCTAGTGATTAATATGTTTGGACAAGAGAGCCACCCGATTAATTAAAAGATACTAGTTGACTGAAATAAAAACACACTAAAATATTTTGGCTACGATTTAGACTCCAACGCTGCCAGCGGTGGAGTGCAGTCATCTACGATGCATTGATTGACATGGCCGACTAGTGGTGTGGTAGGCGGTGCTTTAAGAGAGGTTCTACTACTTGCCCAGAACCTTCGTCGTCGATGTCTTGCGTAGGCATGACGGTGGATTCACGGGATGGTCGCATCAATTCCTCTTCTCCTGGTTGATCCTTGCCTACTCTTCATCTCAGTAAATGTTTGTGATTTGGTGTAAGTCTCACCTATTGGGGAGAAGTGGATCAAGACTCAATTTTGACCAAACATTATGGGAGACCCTTTAGCTGTCTAGTTCAGTAGACAAAATCGAATGTGATCTCCAATGTGAGGAGATGATGTTGATATATTTATATGACGTATTTGGTGTCGGGTTTGAATATGAAATCGCTAGACAAATAATGAGTAAGAGTGTTGAATTAACTTTGTCCCACATTTATGATTCTTAAACATTAGAGCTATTTACAAAAGAGACAACTTAATGGAAAGTTATAACTTTGTCTACTTAAGCATGTCGATCTTAATCATATGGGCTTCGAGTTTGGGCTTGGATGTTAGATCCATGGAGTCGGCAAGATATTCGTGTGGCTAGTTCGGTCCGATTCATTTTTTTCCGGTTTAGTTTTATTTTAGTCAACAATAATCACCGAAACAAAAGTCTCCTTATTTATATGGTATTTATATGGTGCTTACTTGACTTCGAATGTTATGTTGAGTCATTTTGTGGTTACCGTAATTTAAATTCAGGTGTGAATTCTACTTCTTCTCATTCACGCGCACTGAATTTCAAAATTCACTGAAATCCTGAAAAGGTGCATTTATCAGATTATATCATGGAAAGTTTGTGAGAGAGTTTAAGCAAAAAATAAGTTTAGTCAGCCTTGCTATAAGTGTACTATGTTAGCGTTTGTTAATATATGCACCGTTGTATCTTGAGATCTGGTTACCGTATCTGCGACCATTGAGGCACTCGCAGAGAGAATGTAGCAGTAATAGCCCTAAGAAGATTCGATCTAATCATAAGATAATATTGCATGCTCTAAAACTTAACCACTATGTTACATTTCATATATGTTGGATTGTTGATGAATAATATCCATTAGAGTAGTAATGTCTAGTAAAAATTACTATCGTTAATGTACTATTCTCTATGTATTATTTCCAACATCACCACATCGCAAACACGTGCCATGTTGGTTCTTTTTAGCATGAAAGGCTACGAAATCACTTCCGTCACAATTCTGACCATTGTAAGTTATAATTAGAGTTTTTCATCTCTAGCAAATATTATAAAGCAAATTAATTACATGTAGTAATAAATCCTAAAATTTTAGACATAAATTAATAACATATTAAACTAAAATTCCTTTTACAAACTTTATGTTATGGACATAAAATTTAATCGTAATACCAAATAATTCGACAAAAAAAAAAAAAAATTACTAATTTATGGTAAATTGTTGGTTCGGGTACAAATAAAGACGAAAGTTCTCTCTCTATCTCGTTGATTGAAGTTGTTTGCGACTTTTACGTTTAATAAAACCAAAATCACATATTCGCAAAGAAATGAAGTCGGAGGAACCAATGAGTTATGGTTGACTAACAAAGACAACGGCGAAAAGGGTTTAAATATGATCTCTTGTTCATTGCGAGTGTATTTATAGTGGTTAAAGTGTTTAGGGTTAGCCCAACAAACTTTCGACAAATTTATCCTAACAACGTAGCATAATTTTGAATGAAGTCGGTGAATCAACTGTTGTAGTTGAGTAACAATGAGAACCATAAATAGACTATTAGCACAATATACTTTTTTTACAAATTTATCCTAACAATATAATTATTGAGTAACAATGAGAACACCAACTAGAGGCTAAACTACACTGATGATGATTCAAAGTCGGAAAAATAAATTCCCGATCAAAATCCGTCCAAAGAAAACGAAATAGCAAAAATTCTCTCGCGGGCGAGAAAACACGCTCGACTTTCGAGGGATCTTCCAGACGATATATTGAATGAAATCAATCGATTCTTGAAGCTAAATTGAAGTTCAGATTTCTTTTTCCAATTCATTAAAAATGCTCTGATCGGATTTTATAACAAGCGATATACGAGCTTTTGAAATTTAGTCGACGGAAAAACAAACCCTTGTGAACAATTTGAACAAATTTGATTATTATTGCCAAATAAACAAACTCATGTGATTTGAGTTTCCCTGAAAATTAGAAGCACAATTATAACGCCCGTGTCCTCATTTATCTAGTAAATTAGAATTTTATCGATCAATGTTAGGAAAATTACATTAAATCATACATCACTTGCATTCATGAACATATCATGTGCATTTGAGATTGAAGTTATATTGTAGCCACTTTAATCGTTAGACAAAACTCTTGTCTTAAAAATTGTATTGAATGATGAGAAAATAATTTGAGAGATTGTATCTAAAAGTATAGTCATGAGTATTACTAGATTGTATATGTCGCATACGAATCAGTGTAAGAGTTAAATTAATCAACGTATGAGGGCTGTAATATTAATCTAGAAACAATTAAGGCCTAAATTAATTTAATAAAAAATGCAAGGGCTACATATTACTTTAGGAACAATACAGGGATTAAAAATATACATATAAACTCCT
>JANIEQ010001622.1:0-25311 GCA_024708375.1 Oxalis stricta | reverse complement strand
GTCATGTTTATTTATATATTTTTTTATTTTGTTCTATTATACTATCATTTACGATTATATTATATATTTCTTTTATATATATTTTATGATTCATAATACATTATACCTATATATGGAGATTTGTATCTTAGAGGGCAAATATAAAAATAAAAATAAAAAACTTAATCGAAAACAAACATGGTCTTACTATTATTTTTTATATGTTTTTTTTAGTACACATTGATGTGGTGGTTAATGGTAGTCGGAGATTTATTGGATTCTATGGACATCCCTCAAACTCAGCTCAACGTGATTTATCTTGGAATCTAATGAAGACTCTATTTCGATCGAGTTCTCTTCCTCGGGTTATTGGTGGAGATTTTAATGAAATTCTTACTCAATCTGAAAAATTGAGGAGGAGATGATAGACCGATTTTACAAATGGAGAACTTCAGAGAAGCTATTGAAGTTTGTGAGCTGAGAGAACTTGACTTCCGAGGATTGGAGCATACATGGTGTAATCGTCACTACACTCGGGGATTTGATTTACGAAAGACTAGATCGTGTGTTTGCTTCTCAATCGTGGATTGATAGGTTCGTGGATTTCCAAGTGACTCATTTGATTTCCTCTCGTCCGATCATGTTCCACTATTGCCGAGTAGCACAGATGTTGTTAGACGGTATTTTGGTGGAAAGCGTTTTCGATACGAGAATTTTTGGTCAAAATCTCCGAATTGTGCTTCGTGGTGGTCGATAATTGGTCGAGGACAGCTTCGAACGGCTTTTAAGCTTAACCAAATGGGTGAGGCTCTTTACCGAATGGAGTTCCATGGAGTTTGGCAGATCAAAAGAAGATAAAACATTTGGAGAAACGTTTAATGTGATAAGGCAGTAAGAATAATTTCTTTCGACACCAAGGCTCAAATTTGTGATATTGAGAAAGAAATCAATTTTCTACTGGATAATGAGGCTCAACTTTGCCAAGCAACGAAGTAAAGTTACTTGGCATGTTGAAGGGGAAAGAAATATCGCTTACTATCATGCTTATGCAACTCGGAGGAAGCGTAGAAATACGATTGTCGAGGCTTTTGAATAATTAGAATGATTGGGTTTCATCTCAGAACCTCATAGCTCAGATGTTAATGGATTATTTTACTGGCATTTATACAACTTCTTCTCCTATGGAAAAGGACATACGATTGGTTACGAAACCTTGCATCCAAAAGTCACTTCGGAGATGGTCGGGGAATTATCAACTCTTTTTGTTAAGGAAGATGTTGAATTGGCTTTAAAACAGATGAATCCTTCAAAAGCACCGGACCGGATGGATTTACGGCGGATTTCTTTCAAGTTCATTGGCAAGTGATTGTTTCTCAAGTGACAAAAGCAGTCTTGGATGTTCTTAATCACGGCGGTTCATTGGAGGATTTCAATCATACCCATCTAGTACTAATACCAAAGGTACAAAATCCAAACACTCCTGATGATTTTAGACCAATTGGTCTTTATAATGTTTTGTACAAATTGGTAGCGAAATGTCTTGTCAATCGTTTGCGGCTTCGTTTGCCGTCTATCATTTACGAGAATCAAAGTGGTTTTATCTCTGGTCGTTCTATCTTGGATAATATTGTCGTGGCTTTCGAGCTAGTCCATTCGATGCATATTAAGAGAGGAGGAAAACTAGGTTCCATGGCGGTGAAGTTGGACATCGGGAAGGCGTATGACGACTTGAATGGCCCTTTATTAGGCAATGTCTTTTGCAATTGGGTTTACCGATTCCTTTCACTAATCTTCTCATGAGATGCATCACCTCAATTAAATACTCTCTGTTAGTAAATGGAGTTGAGCAGCGGGTTTTTATCCCTATAAGAGGTTCGAGACAAGGAGATCCTCTATTTCCGGTTCTCTATGTTCTTTATTACGAGGTTTTAACAAGGCTAATTGAAGACAAAGTGGAAAATAATTTGTTACATCCAGTTGGAGTATCACGAACAGGCGTCAAAGTTTCTCATCTCATGTTTGCTGATGATAGTTTGGCGTTCTTTCGAGCTTCATCAAATGATTGTCGGGCTTTTCTTGGAAGTTCTTGAGAAGTATAAACGTCGTCTGTTGGTCGGGGAAGTGAATTTCAACAAATCTAGTGTTTTCTTCGGTGGAAATGTTGATTTTTTGCTTTGCAAGAGGAACTGAAGACGATTTTAGGCATTTCTAATTCTTTGGCGGACAATAAATATTTAGGAATGCCTATAATTGTGGGAAGAAGTAAAAAGCCTCCTTTGAGTTTTTGAGAGATCGAATCAAGAGTAAATTGGAAGGATGGAAAGGTCGTTATTTATCAAGTGGTTGGAAAAGAAGTTCTCATCAAATCGGTATTTGCAATCTATTCCGACTTATGTTATGAGTTTATTTAAAACTCCCTAGTGGATTTACTCTGGGGAATTGGAACAATATTGCTCTAAATTCTTTTGGGGATCTGAACTTAGTGCTCGTAAGATTCATTGGGTTGGATGGAAAGGTTTGTGTGAGAAGAAGAAAAGATGGAGGTTTAGGCTTCTAAATTCCTTGAAGCTCACAATTGAACATTGATTATTTATTAAACAAGTCGGCGTTTTGACTAATGATCCTTCTTCGCTTTTGGCTCGGGTTTTAAAAACAACTACTGTAGGATTTCTTCCTTCCGTAATTAAAGCTATTTTGGGATCAAATCCTTCGCCATCCGGGGAGTACAGTTTGGAGGCTGGAGAAATTCTTTTTCAAGGAGGACGTTGGAGGATTGGCAATGGTGTTGAAGTGGATGTCTTTGCGGGACCGTTGGGGTCAAAAATATTTCAGTAATCGAAGCATTGATTCCCTCCAGCCGCTGATAGACACCCTCTGTATGTCGGTTTCGTCTTTGATTGATTCCACAAATTGTACCTGGAATAGGAATTTGATTACGGACATGTTTTCCCCTCGATCATGCTCGAGCTATTTTGGGCCACTCCATTGTTTGATACATCGGAAGTGTATAGATTCATTTGGGGACTTTCTTCGCATGGATGTTACACAAGAAAATCTGGATATTATTTGGCGAAAGACATTCTATTTCGACGTAAGGAATGGACTAATGTAGTTAGCTCCTTTCGTTATTGGGACCGTATTTGGGATTTAAAAATTCCTCCAGAATGTTCGTACTTTTTGTTGGCGTCTTTGTAAAGGAGTTCTTGCTTTCAAAAGACAATCCTCAATAGACGCGGATTGCATGTTTCCCCAAACTGTTCACTACGCGAGTTAGAAGAAGAATCCATGCTTCATCTTTTCCGTGATTGTGGTTGGTCTCGAGCCGTTTGGACAGTGTTTGAAGCGTGATAATATAGCTTCGAATGTTCGAAAGTATTATCTTCGATTGTCTAAACACGATTTTTAATATGCTGTCGTCGTTGATTCGATTGTGTTTATTTGTAGAAGGCGCATACGGATATGGTCAAACGAAACAAGACAAGTATTTGAATTTTATTGTTCTCATCCTGTGGGTGGAGTGTATCGGGGCACCAAACAATGGCTTGCTAATCTACGTTCTCTTGATCAGCAAAAGATAAGGAGCACAAATGTCCAACCGGAACAACACCGGAAACCACCAAATATTGATTCAATCAAGATAAATTGAAAGAAAGGAGAGGAGCGTAGCATCAAAGGCAATAAAATTTTGTTGCGGAAATGAGTATACTCTTTGGTAGGAAATTGATAGGTATTCAATCAATTAGGTAACTCCTTACTAAAAACAGCTTCGCCTACTTCCCCATCTCTCCGAATCTCATGAGTTCACACCGGGTCCTGCGGTCCACGATAATTGGAGCAAAAGGTCATAATGAACAACGAGTATCTCTAAACAAGAAAAACAAAATTAGATTAACACAAGGACGAACAAAGAACAACTAGCTAATCCCTATGCTTGGATTCAATTAGGGGACCCACCCATGATTCAATCAGGGAACAAAATTATACTATAATCTATTGGATATCAAGCTTACTCGACATTGGCAACTCAAGTCAAAAACGGCACTAAGCTGTCTTTACGTGTCTACTTATTCTTCCCTACATTTACCTCCACTGCATTAAAAATTCACATATATATATATATATATTATATAAAATTAAATTTGAATCGTGAGAATTATTAGAGGACTGGCCTATTCCAGCATAAAATTGAAAAGGCTTATTAGTAAAGGGTTGGATGGCAACCGGGATCGAGTGTGGTTAGATATATTCTTTTCGTTAGTCATGGGTTCGATTCTCTTCGATTCTTGGAGAGTTGTGTAGTTTGAATAAAAAAATTGGGTGTACTATTTTGATACATTTTAATCCTAAGAGGTGAACATCAAGTAGTCTAACCGGAAACTCCATTCACGGTTTTACAATTTTTCTCAAAAATTTTCAACATGTGGGTCCCGCCTTTGTTTTTATTTGTTTTGTTTTTATTTGATAATATAACTTAGTCCTTTTAAAGTTTATAGATTTTAAAGTTTAGTCCCTAAAGAGTTTCTTCTAATTTAGATTCTATTGATTGTAAATGATTATTTAATTTTAATAATTCTTTTTGTATATCCTTATTTTTAGAAGACGATGATTCTTCTTCTACTATGTAATTAGTATTATCTCTAATTAATCTCATACTTGGCCTACGAAATATTCGTTCTTTTATTATTGTATTATCTATTCTAGGTACCGAACTTATCGGTGTCGTTTTTATTGTTCCTACTTTAGCTGTAACACCAAATAAATCTTCTAGATAAATTCTATCATTATCTTTAAATTGTATGCTATGGTGGCTATTAGATAAGGCATATCCTATTTCATAAGTTATTGTGAATGGATAATCTTCTTTTGCCATTAAGTTATTTCTATAGAATTTGTATGCTATTATTAATGATCTATCTAAATTTTCTCGTGCATAAGGGTATTCCTAATTGTAATGATACATTAAATTTTAATTTTGTATATGCTAAATTACCATTTACTATTCCTATTATTCTATCTCGTGGATGTTGAATTCTATCATCACATATTGCTAATCTTATAGGCGAATCTATTCCTTCCATAAATGTTGATTTAATCAATATTTGAACAGTCGATATATGAATATAACCTATTTTATCTTTATCTGCTTGTTTTATATTTAACTCGTTTAATTTTTTCTTTTATTTCATCACCACTTATAATGGGTATACTAGTTTCTCCAAGTAGTAGTGAAATTTCTATTGGATATTCTGCAGTAATTTTTCCAAAATAAAGTATATTTTTTCTACTAAAGAGATTTCTTAATGGAGTTTTTATATCTTGTCCTTCCTTTAGATTTAATTCTTCTTTTTTAATCTTTTTGATTATATTTTTACTAACTAAGATATCTCTTTTGAAAGTGCCTTTTTCTTCTTGAAGATCTAAATAGTCTATAGTATTAATTGTTGATGAAGACGAAGCTACTTCCTTATCCATTTTTTATCTATTATAAAGTCTAAGTTGTTCTAGTATTATGCAATAGAGATCAATTTTACGTGATAATTCTTGTCTTAAAATATTTAAAGTTCTAATATTTTCATTTTCATTTTCTAATTCCATAATAATTTTTAGGTCGTTAAAACATTTTCCTATATATTCTTCACAATAATCTATTAAACTATTTAGATCTGGACTATTTTTCTCTAATTTCATTAAATATATTCCTTGTGCTATATAATGAATATAATTCATTTTCTTTCTAGCTCTCGATACCAAATTTTTGAACGCGGATTATAATATTTGAAAAGTTGGCTAGTTGAAAGGAAATAAATTTTTATTGATAAAATAAGAGTACAATTGCTTAATATAATCTAAATAGATTGGTCGACCAATCTGCTTCTAGTTCTTCCGTATCATAATACATATTAGTATCATAGAAATACTCTAGTTGTATTTCGATATGTGTTAAAACATCCATATTTTCTTCTATCTTCTTGTACGAATTATCAATTAATGAAGATAGATCTGTTTCATACCTAGTTGTTATTTCTCTTGCTAGTTCGAAGGTAGTATTCTTCTGAATGATATTTCTATTTCTTTAATCTTTTCTTTATCTAGTTTCTGTTTACAATCGAAATTATTTCTTCTAGTTGAGTTATTTTTTGATTAGTTTCTCTTTGTAGAGCAAATAATTGGGTGGTACTGGAATTTTCTATTAAATCAAACATTAAATCATATGTGTCGTTTGGTGAATCTATTAAATGTAAATCAAGTGTGTTTGTTGGAGAGTCCATACCTGGATCCTTTTGCTTCGCTAGTGTCTTTGTTGATGCTCTCTTGATTCCTCTACTCTGGATTGCTTGATGTTTGAGTGTTTGAGTATTTGATATTGAATATGATGATATTTTTGGCTGATTTTTGAATAATTTGATAAGTAAAAACAGATTTCCTATAAACGGGAAATCAAAGCGTTGGTTTGTTATCAAACAAACAAGGAGAATTTTATTCACTCAAATAAACTCGAGTCCTAAACGAACCAGAGGATACATATTTATACATAAACTAAGTGGACTATATTCCACTTAATACCCCTAGATATTACATTATTACTGAATTATTGATGCCCTTATAGTTTTACATCGGGCTTACGTATTATACAAGAAGACAGGAATGTCTACATCTTGCTTTAAGTAGTGGCTTCCATTATTTCGTCCTTGGATTCCTTCGAGTGGATGGCATTATTTCGTCTTTGGATTCTTCTGAGTAGTGGATGGCTTTTTTCCTTTGTTCTTTTCTTCTTTTTCTTTCTTGTCTTCTATTATTATTGAAATGGAGTCGGTGGAGTCACTGTCTTTGTCTGCTACGTAAGAGAATGCATAATAGCTCTTTTGTCCTATAAGGAAGATGCTGTAATGGTCCGGAAAAATCCGAAAATGGTCCTTCAAAGAGTTGGACTGCTCTTATTCCTTCAGGACTTATCTCTTGGCTATATTTGGAATATATTAGAATATTTTCGCTCCTGTAGTTGATAAAGTATTTTTCGTGTGTATCGATTCTTCCGGTATTTCTAAGTATTCCAGCAAAATATCTGGCATTGAGCTCTTCAATTTCATCTTCCGATAGCTTCTTCTTAGTTGCCCCATCTCTTGGTGGATAGTTCATGTTAGATATTCCAAGAACCATGACTGCATAACTTGGGACTAGTAATTTTTCTTGACTAAATACTTGGAAAAGTACTATATATTTTTATAAATATCTCTCTATCCCTTCCTTCCTTATCCTTTGCTATTCGGGACAAATAATTTCTTATGGCATGGGATGGTCCTAAAGGGAATTCCGATAGTAGGTTGGTTCCTTTCAAGTAGATAGTATCTATTAATCCATGAATGAAGAATTTGTATAATGTTAAAGGGTTTGCTTCGGGAAGAAATATTGCTTTTGGACTGGAATTTAATTTGACTGTTGGGTAAAAATATTGGCTCATTTCTTTTTCTGAATAATTGGTGAGTAATGAATAACACTCATTGAATGATGAGGGTGATGGTTGTTTGATTTTCTGTTTTTCCTCTCTAGTAGGAATATTAAGGATACTAGAGTTTGGGATTCTTCCTATTGGAGTCATTTTTCCTGAATTTCTAATTGAAGTTGATGGTGTTGAGAGTAGTTTGGTTTTGTAGTAAGGGGTTTCTGTTTGGATTTGTTGAATTTGGTATTCTTCGAAGGCTTTTTGGGCCTCTTCTCTAGTAGTGAATGATTTGTGTTGGATATTAGATTGTCCAGGTGACAAAAGGAGAAACCTTGTGCCAATGGTCATAGACTCCTTTCATTGGTCCATTAAATATTGCATAATATTTTATTTGTGATGACCTTGTGGCGTCGTATTGCAATGTTGGGGGAATAGCTGAATTTGTTGATGAAGATCCTATTTCTGTTGTTGTTGATGTTACTTTTGTTGTTGTTGATGGATCCACCACGCTTTGCTTGAAGGACTCGATGTTGAAATATTGCCTCCTAATTGAATGATTGCTTGCTTCAAGTTGTTGTATTTCGATCGCTTGATTGCTATTTCATCTTGCTTCGAACTATTTCTTTTCTTTTGATGTCGATCTGGTCCTTCATTCCTTTGATGATTGCTTCCATTCTCTTGTTAATGTGTCGGCAATGACGTTGTTTTCGATTTTATGTATTTTGTGATGGCTGGAATTGCCTTAATTCGAGTCGCCACCTGATTAATCTTCCTTGATTAAAGTTGCTCTTTATTTTGTAATTGATGAAACTCTGTAAGATATTTACTATCAGTACGGAGTTCGAATTCTTTGGTAAGAAGTTCGATTCTCCATTTTCTTAATATTTTGAGACAAGCAAGTGTCTCTTTTTCATGTATTGGATATCTTTGCTCAGTTTCGAGAAAGTTCTCGATATGTATTTGCATAGTCTTTCGACTCTTGAGTATTGTTTGACTTTTGTATATTGATTTTTGCTTTCATGCAGCCAGCCCAAGTTTCTTGAGAGGCGTCCGTTTCCACAATCGAGATAATCATCACTTTGTGGATTGTATAATTTCGGAAGATTTTTACAAGCATTTTTCAGCTTGTCAATAAGTATTGAATCATTGATATTCCATGTCCATGGGACCTTTGTACTTAATTTCTTTTGTAATAGCCTTCTTTCTTTAGCTAAGGATTTGAAAAATCCTTGATCCGAAATATAGTTTAGGGATCCTAGGAACCTTTGTAATTGTTTTCTATCTTCTATTTTTGAAGGAAAACTATTTAATTTTTCTACTACATTATTTTGTAATTTTAATTCTCCATTTCCTGATATGATTAATCCTAAATAGTCTATTTCATTTTTAGCTATTATTGCTTTCTTTTTACTTAGGACTAATCCTTTTTCTTTGACTCTTTCTAAGACTATTTTTAATTTCTGGTAATGATCTTCTAATGTATCCTTTGTATAGATTAATATATCATCTATATATACTAAACAAAATTCTTCTAATCCTCTTAAGTTTTTATCCATAAATCTTTGATAGATTCCTGGTGCTTGTTTTAATCCAAATGGCAATACTGTCCATTGATAATGCTTATGGGGAGGACAAGTAAAGGCTGTTAATGGCTTAGTATTATCATGTAGTCTTAATCGCCAAAAACCTGATTTAGCATCTAAAGTACTAAACCAACGACTCCCTCTAATTTTTCAAGTATATAGTCTTTTCTAGGTAATTTGTAAGCATCTCCTATTGTTGCTTCATTCATTTTTGTATAATTAATTACCATTCTTCTTTTTCCTCGTTTTATTTCATTATGATTTTCTACATAGAATGCAGGTGCAGCATGCCTACTAGTAGATTCTTCTAATATTCCTTTTTCTAAGAGTTCAGCACATTCTTTTGTAAATTCTTCTACGTCATTCTTAGAATATGGAATTTTATTTTCTACATTGACTTCTTGATTAGGATCTTTTAGTCTTATTTCTATTAGTTCTTGGTTATTATTTTTGTTTTGATCTAATGGATTCTCACTACATACATCTTCTAATAAGTTTTCTACTTCTTTTGTAAGTTAATAGGTACGCCTAATCTTTCATTTATAATTTTAAGTCTTTGAGTGATTTGTAGTTTATTTAATTTTACTAATATTGGTATTTTTATGACTGTACTCTTTTGATTCTTATAAGATGGTGCAATTAGCTCTATATGATGTAAATATTGACAAAATGGTCGATATAGTTTCAGGAAATTATTTCCTATTATTATAGATAATCCTGATTCTTGTTGATATATTGATGGTACTATAAATATGTAGTTTCTTATTTTTATTTTATTAAGAAATGATGCTTTCCATATAAGATGTTTACTACCATCCGCAATTGATATTATTAGAGGTTTTTGAAGTTTTTTCCATTGAAATGGTATTTTGGTGAAGCAAAACATAAAGTTGCTCCTGTATCTATATATGCATCATAGGACTTTTCTTTATATTTAATTTCTATGAATGTACAGTTTGGATTAGGTTTATTCATTTGAAGATGAATATTCTTCTTCGAACTATTAGATTGACTATAATCGGATAGTAATTCATATATTTCTTCTATTTCGAATCTGAATCTTCTATCGGTTCTAGATGATTTTCTACTCGCTATATTTAAGATTTTTAGTTTTTCTTTATTTTCGGTCTTTTTCTTATTAGGACATTTGTTAGCATAATGACCTTCTTCATTACAAAGCCAACATCTACATGTTCTTTTATTTTCTGGACAATATTTTTCTTTTTTATATGGTGATTTTTTCTTAAAAAACTTTCTTCTTCCAAAGTTATTTTTCCTATAGTTAAATTTTTTATAATTATTTTTCGGAAATTTTCTCCATCTATATTTCTTTATAATTTTTCTTCTTCTTTCTTTATTACAACCATAATTACCGGGTACTCTTGGATTATTTTTACAACATAGTTGCCCAGTAGGGTGTTTAAGTTGTTTCTTAATAGATCGTTGCAAACATTGTTGTGCTATATAGTTTTGAGTTACTTCTATGACTCCTCCTAGAGTATTGGCTATTCTATTATTTTCTACTTCCGACATAAATATATCTTTTATGGTCTTGCTAAGTGGCCATGGTAATTTATTTAAATAAGTTTCTTTATGAGTTTCTCTAGTATCTGCAGGTAATTTATAATAGTATTTTTGAAATTCACATGTGTAGGGTTCTATATCACACATATTACAAATTTGTATATTATTAAGATGCCATAAAGCTTTTTCTCGCTTCGGCAGCTTCGGTTGCTTTTTTCTTATCTACATCATCTTTTCCTAGAAATTCTCTATTTATAGCATCTACTATTGTAAAGAAAACATCCGCATTTGTTGTTTTGTTTTTCAATAAGTATTCTATTTGTCCTTGTGATAAGGTTTGTAGGTAATTTTTTACAGAACCTGTTACTTTATAAGTAACAAAGGTCCAAACTAGATTAGGATTAAATTCTTGAAATGTTTTTTCTAATCTGAATTATTAAACCTGTATTATTCATCCATAGAAGTTAATGCTTCTCCTTTATTTTGAACACAATCTAGATTAAGAATATCTATATTATTTCTAATTGATGGTGTATATTCATCAGGAAACTTTTCCCAATTATTATTTTGTTTAGTATAACCTTTTTCATGCATGAAATCATTATGATAAAATTCTCTTCTTCTTTTATGTCTCGAGGTTGAAGTCGGGATTTCTTCTAATTTCATTCTAAATGGTGTATCATCTTCGATTCATCTTCATAACCATAAACTACTTCTTCTTTATCTTCATCTATATTATAATTTTTATGTTCATAAGTTTCTCTTTCTTCTTCAATGATTTTTAGTTGAGATAAAAGTTGTCTAACTTCGTTATTTGATCAGTTATGTTTTCTTGTTCCATTAAATAACTCTACGAGGTAATTCGAGAGTAATTGTTCTTTTGGGTTTTGAAATAATAATCTCTTGTTGAATATTTGGATATTGAATTATAGATTTTCCTTTTTCGAGTTTAGTTTTTCAAATTTGTATAATTCATCGCTTAATTTTCCTATAATATCTCCCTCCTCCTTAAAGATTTTATCACTTTGATTTTCTAATAGATTTTGGAGATTTTTAAGACAATCTTTTGTATCATTTATTTCTTTATGAATGTCTTTTGATTTATGTTGGTTTATATAATCATTCATTATAGAAAACGATTCTTCAATAGTTTTTCTATTTTCTAAAATCATATTTTCTAGATTATTTAATTTTTCGGATAATTCTGTTTTAATATCTTTTAAATCTTCTTTTATTTTTGCTACATCAGTTGTTACGGACATTATGCGGTTTCTAATTGTATTTTTAAAGTTTCTAAAGTTTGTAAATATTTGTATTCATTATTTAATATTTGTCTAGTATGTTCGTATTGAATTATAAGCCAATCGACATAATGTATTGTTTTCATTCTATGGTGCGCTCTAATTTGTTCTTGTAAGTGTTGTATATTTCCTTCATAAATTTCTATCATGCCTTTAGATATTAATATTCTTTGTCTTAAATCGTTTAATTGGTCGCGTAAGACGGATTTCATAATATAAGGACTATTTTGCTTTTTTATTAAAACTTGAAAGTACTTTTGTAAATAAGTAGAATAGTATTTTTAAATTGTTGCTTTGACTTTTCTTCACACGGAAAACGTTAATTCGGTAAAAGTATATATGTTTACCTTTATAAAAAAATATCTTATTAAGTCTACCTATTATTTTTGAATCATACATTTATAATTTACACTAAAAAAATTTAGAATTAAATTATCTTTAAGGTCGATAATGATATGAATTGCTTAAAACAGCGTTTTAAAGCGCAATAAATAAATATCTCACTTTATTATTCCACGTCATTGTAAGGATAAAAGAAGAGTAATTCTAAAGGTTAATGCTTTTTAATTGCAAGAAAAAAATAAAAAATATATATAAGGCTGGCTGTTGGATTTCCTGGATTGATTTGACTGGTAGCTCCGATCCAAAATTGCATCGAGAGGTTTATATATATGTTTTTGAACAAGTGCCGAAGACTTTTCCATCTTAAAATAAATATAAATTTTTTAATATAATTTATATATTAAAATTATATTTATTTTAAAATGAAGAGTAATAAAGAAATTGATCAAATTCATTAATTCTTTCGGCTCAAATTAAATATTAATTTAAAAATTTTATGTAAATTAAAAAATTTATTTTTAAATTGATTTTTCAACATAATTATAATTGTATAAATTAAAAAATTTCATGTGAAACATGTGGATAAAAATGACGAAAACTAATACATAAAAATATATGAGAGTGAAGATGACGAGAGAATATAATAAAATTATTATTTCTTAAATTTATCAAAATTTACGTCTATTTAAAACAAAAATTATATTTATATTAACATTTGACATGATACGAATAGAGTATTATATTCTCTCCTTGAGTTGTCGGCCACCTTTTTCCATGTTTCCAATCCATGTTTTTCTTTAGGGGAATTCCACGTCAAAATTCTTTTATATTTACAAAAAAGGAAATACATCCTTAATTTCTTTGTTAAGTGGTGATGGATCCCATATGATGTCTGCTTCTTCCAGTTTATTAAGAGCCTCTCACCACATTTCTCACATGTCATCTCTCTGTCTGTGTGTGTATATATATCTCTCATGGTATTGGTAGTGGCTGCTGGAACTGGAAGATAAATCAATATCAAGAGAAAACGTCCTTCTTTCAATTTTACTAGGAGTATTTGATTTGATTAAGATATGGGGATTCTGGATCTCTTCATCGCCTCCTCGATTCCAGTGTTAAAGGTTCTTCTCATAACTGGTCTTGGCTCTTATCTTGCTCTTGATAGAGTCAATATCCTTGGAGAAGAAGCCAGGAAGCATATCAATAATGTAATTCTCCATTCAATTCATTCCTTGTTTGTTTTTTTTCATTACCAATCATTCATGCATATAAACCATTTGTCAAAATGCAAAAATCTACATTTATGAATATAAAGATTTCATTTTTTTATTTTTCCTTCTTGATGAGCACTCAATAGTTTTGTAATGGTGGATTTTTCTTGTTAGGTTGTATTTTATGTCTTCAATCCAGCTCTTGTTTCCTCCAACCTTGCTGGAACTGTTACTTACGAAAGCTTCTCCAAACTGTAAGTCTCAACTTATTAGGATACATTCAATCAATTACTAGTAATGCTTAAATATCTGAGAATATTAATTCTTGGTTGAATTGAATATGCGGGTGGTTCATGCCATTCAATATTCTCTTCACATTTGTATTAGGTTCATTACTTGGATGGGTGGTTATCCTCATTTCAAGACCTCCCCGAAAACTTGAGGTCTCATTCTGGGTTGCTGTGCTGCTGGTAATACTCCTTCATCGATTTCAAACTTTTTTTTTTTACATTAACTGAGTGTATGATCTAAACCGAGTTCGATGAATGTAATTACAGGAAATTTGGGGAACATTTTTCTCGTCATAATACCAGCAGTTTGTAAAGAAAGAGGCAGCCCTTTTGGATCTCCAGAAACTTGTCACTCTTATGGAATGGCATATTCATCGCTTTCAATGACGGTACAATAGGCCACTAGTTAAGACTTGCATTTGAACTAGATTGGCATGACTTTGTGTTCCTTATTTATTTTTATTTTTTTGTTATATGCAGACCGGAGCCATATTTTTGTGGTCTTATGTGTATAATATCGTATGGGTATCATCAAGGAGTAGTGAGTCCGAAGAATTGAAAACAAACACCGATGCAATAGACAAATCATCTCCATCAAGCTTAGAAAGTTGCAGAGAACCACTACTTTCTTCAACGGAATCGTCTGAGGATCGTAATGTGCTGCCCTGTACTAGGTCTGAGGTTAAAGCAGAGGTTGGCATAACTCATTTCTTTAATTACTACATGAAAACTCCTCCTGATTCTTTGAGGCTAATTATTCTTATATATCTTTTGGATAACAGGAAGCAGACGAAGGTAAATGTAGCAAGCTTAAGAAGCTGGTAGAAAATGCAAACCTCAAAAAGTTATTTGCCCCTTCAACTAATGGCGCGGTAACGCTCAATCTTATAATTGTCTCTAACTTCCTTTCATGTTAATGTTCGGCAAGTGTTTGTCCGTGGATCGATGACAGTGTGCTTTTGTTTAGGTTATCTCTGTCTTGTGCTTCTTTTATTTCGTTTTCTGCCACAAGACTATATGACTTTTTGTGGATAAGTTGACTCAATAATCTAATTTCATGATCATGGTTAAATTTAGCCTTTGCTTAGTTGGTTTACTTTTTCATGTCTTACGCAGATAGCTGGTTTTGTAATCGGGCTTATACCTCAAGTCCGAAAGATTTTGATTGGTGATACTGCTCCTTTGCGAGTGATTCAAGACTCTGCATTGTTTTTGGGGTACACAAATCTCTATATCTCTTCTCCATTACTGTGTTCATACTTTTTACACCACCAGCTAAGTTTCTCGTCTTTCTTTCCTGCCTGTAGAGATGGAGCCATCCCTGCTCTGACACTAATAATCGGAGGAAACCTTCTAAAAGGTAGGTATTAGAGCTTGTTATAATCCAGCTTGTTATAGAAAAGTTGTGGCTGGTGTTGCTTATGCAACTGATGGTGGTGTTGTCCAACAGGTTTGCGAGGGCCGGGAATGAATAAGTCTATTATTATTGCGATTGTCTTTGTCCGATACGTTGCCCTCCCTCTGTGTGGAATACTTATCATAAAAATGGGTCTTCGTTATGGTTTTGTGCATGGTGATCCTTTGTATCAATTTATTCTGCTGCTGCAATATGCAGTTCCACCGGCCATGAATATCGGTAACATCCATTTTCGACCATATACCATATATATAAGTACTCTTTTCGACCATAGTATATGGTTTCTTTTTCACACAATTTTACTCTCTTATGCAGGTACCATTACTCAGCTATTCGGAGCAGGAGAAAGTGAATGTTCTGTTATTATGTTGTGGACTTATTCGTTGGCTTCTATCTCGCTAACTCTTTGGTCTACTTTCTTCATGTGGCTCGTGTCTTAGTGTAGAAGAGAGTACGCAAAGATTTTGAATCAACATTTAATAAAATATCGAGACAGACAAAACTTCAAGATTGAGAGAATATATTATTCATAATCTTGAGATTTATGACAATTTCATCTGTGAATTATCAAGAAAATTTAAAGATGCTGTTGTAAGAATGAGATGGTAAAAATCTTGAGATGCATTTATGGGATGGGATTGACAAAAAAACTTTCTCATCTGAGAAAGTGAGAATGATTCAGTGAGTAGAGAGAAAATTGAAAGGTGCTTCGAAAATGAAATCTGAGTACTCAAATTAAGCAATTGGAAATTAAGTAATCGTCGTCATTAAGAAATTCATACTGCTACAACCCCGTCTGTCTGATAAACTGCTTATCAGATTTTGCAGAAAACCATTGTCATTGAGAAAATTAAAACTGCTAGAACTCGTACGATATGATAAAAAATCAAACAACATAACATGACTAGTAATAATATGCTCGAGGAAAGCAAATAGAATTTCTCTTCAGAGTTTATCCTTCTCCAGTTCATCAAAGTAAGGAGTGCTCCATGGCTTTCTTTGCCGAAATACGTTTGGCAGGGTCATATATCAGCATTTGCTGCGATATTAAAAGTAACATACTCTTCAGTTCTAAAACCCTAAACTTGATAATCATGAAAAACAAAATAAAACATTATCTATCAAATTTCAAAAATTACCCGAAGCAAATCCAAGCCATTATCGTCCAAGTGACTGTTAGGAATCGCAGCTTTGATGCTTTGAGGGTTCCACTGAGGAGTACTCATGCCAGTCCTTATAACTGCTCACTCCAGGCCACACCTCTTCATTTGGAGTCCCAAGCAGCCTGTCCAAATGAATGAATATAAAATCAGGATTTACCAAAAGAATACAAGTTGGAACCCGGAACATTGGGGAGGATAAAATACCTGAAAATATGCAGGAGTTGTTGAAGTTCAGAGTCTCCAGGAAACAGAGCTTGAGTGGTGACAAGCTCAGCTAAATTTAAGATTTAAAATGAAAACCAATCAGTTAAGTCAGTAGTTTGAAACTTGAATACTTTTTTCAAAGCTAAACAGGGAAGAAGAACTATAATTACCGAAAATACAGCCGACAGACCACATATCCACTGCCGTTGAGTAATGGGTTCCTCCTAGGGAGAACTTCCAGGAGCCCTGTACCACAAGGTCAATATCTGGATACAACAAAAAAAAAAAAAAAGCAACAAAACTTGTCAAACAAAAACAATATATAAACAAATAAAGGAACTAAAGAAAATAATCCTTCCTACACAAGGGAAAAATTGAATGTTTGCATCACCTCATGAGTGAATTTCTTCATTGGAACAGTGAATGCTCTAGCAAGTCCAAGGTCAGCTAGTCTTAAGCATCATTGTCTTTCGGTCCATCAACAAGTTGTGAGGCTTAAGGTCCCTGTGCAAAATTCCATGACTATGGCAGAATGCAACACCTTTGCAAAGTTGGAACATCAAACTCTACAGTGATAACACACAAATCAAGCAATGAGGCTACTGTGCTAACAATAATCAAAGAATCATGCAAGAATGATAGTTCTCTGTTTTTAAATTACCTTCACAATATTTTGAGGAATGTCCCCCCCAGTTTGGCGAAAGCTTCGAAGATATTTCTTTAGATCGGTATCCATGTACTCAAACACCAGGTACAGTACTGTCTTTCCTTCTTTATTCTGGCCTTGTTTGACATCCATCAACCTGAAGATTGATAATAGCGTTATACAATATTAAAATTAAACCATGTGGCGCATAATGCTTAAACATAAAACCCCAAGTACCAAACTTTAGGACCAAAAGAACATAAAAGCATTAGAAACACTGATTTCATATTGCAAGAAATTAAACATATGTTGGCCCCTTTACACATGAATTCATATTGATCTAAAACCTATTCTCCTAATTTCAAGAATTAGACACTGCATAACTCTTACCCGATTACCACAACTAATAAACCACAATTAAACTAGCATTAGAAACCCTAATTTCAGCATATTAAGAGTAAATTTATGTATGGATCTAATACAATTTAGAATTTTAACAGAACCTAATCTCCCAAAATTCATTTCAATTAGACACAGCACAGAGGCATGGACACCTAATTCGTGATTTCTGTTCTATACAAATCCACACTGGCGAAACCCTAATATCCCCAATAAAGCAGTTAATTTAAAGAGATTCTTGAATCGAAGAGAATTTGATTACCTAACGACGTGAGGATCGCGAGAGAGACATACGCAAGATTGAGATCTCGCGGAGAGTAGTGGGAGGAACACCTTCTTCGTCTTCGTGGAGACGAGTCTTCTTAAGAGCAACGATTTTCCCCGTGGCTCTGTCTCTTGCTCTGTACACTTTCCCATAAGTTCCTTCCCCTACTTTCTCTAGCTTCTCGAACGCTTCCTTGGCCGATAACACAGTTGCTGTCGTCTTCTCCATTTCTCTCTCTCTCTCTAAATCTCTCTCTAGTAACTGATTAGTAGAATGCAAGAGAGAGATGTGTGAGAGTAAGATTGATTATATAGAGGAAATGTTTGATGGATCGGTGTTTAACGGAAATATTTTTTTGAAATTCAAATATTTTCTACGAGCGCTCCTGCTGTTGTGACGACGTATTCACGCTTTTGCCCTTCGGTGGAGCACTTGTTTGACGTGGGCCGATCAACTGACCCAGTAAACAATCTTCCCTGACCCATATTACTATCCGAAGATTTGTATAATATAAACTACTAGTAATAAAATATCGTGTTGCAAGTTAGGACATGTATTATTCCAAGTAGTTCTAAACTATGTTGTACCTGGATTGGTACGTATGCGTCCCGAGATCGGCCGTGGCAAACGGCAAATCGAAAAAATGGCTGATATCAGTTTGAAATTTAATATTATTTTGAATAATAAATGTATAGATAAAATATTATGAAATCATAAAACATATTTGAAGCACATCGTCAGGATTGTGCCGAATTAGTGAAGCGTCTCCTAACTTTATTCAAGTGGAGTGAGAAGTTTGAGTAGTGATCTGACACAATTATAATGTAATAAAAAATTGCAAAAATATAAAAGATGGTAGATTTCAATAACATTGTTTAATTTCAACTTAGGCTAAAAAAATATTAATTTTTTTATAAAAACTCGTCCAAAAAATATTAACGAGTTTCCAACAATTATGGATATCAAGTACACTTCTGATATCCGGTACGGCATCCTAGAGAAATAGTTGTGCTTCGTAGGTTTAAGAGTTAACTTATGAGGGATGATAATAAGTTATAGACTTATTATAGGGCAGCCTTATACTAGTTCCCGGACAATTAAATCCATTTCTTCTTATTGCTCAAAAATTTATCGAGCCTGACTTTTTTGAATAACAAAGGGAACATCGTTATCTTATTTGGAACCAATAACATGATTCACTGAGGGAGGTAATTGATCAACCTCATTGGTGCATAAATTCACAATACAATGAGCCAATCAATTGCGTCATCGCTTGATGAGAACTCAAAGAAGAATAAAGTTAGCATGCTCATTTCGTCATTGCTCAATTTCGGAAATTCTAATACTGTAGATAGTATCCCTACAGCTCAAAAACCTGGTGCCAGGATTATTAATTTCCTCGACAACTAATACCGCATCTGATTCAAACAAAACAAAACGTTTGTAAGACCAACAGGTAAGGCTAACTATATTCCCAAAAGTAAGGCTCTAGCTTCCGCCACTGCAATATCCTGAGGTCCATCCAAGAAACAATTAGATTGTTGAACGAGAACATAACCGACACTGATGACAACTCAAACCCCATTTACCAATCGAGGAGAACAAGTTCGAGTATGGTGGGGATCAGGAGTTGGGCAACACAATTTGCTGCATGTTTCAGCTCCGCTGAGTGTCTGATGCCTGTGATTCAGGCGGCGTCATGGTCTCCTCCATATGGAGATATACTATGCTAAACTTTGATGCATCCTTCATTTATGGCTGGACTTCAAATCGTTATGGGTGGTGGCAAAGAATAAGCAGGGAATGCTGATTATAGCGAAGACTGGCTTGCTTGGAGAAGTAGATGTGATGCACGCTGAGACTTGTCCAGCAAGGAAAGCTTTAGAGCTGGAAGGTCATTTACATTTAAACAGGACTGTTATTGAAGGGGATCGTTGGAGGCCTATCTCGGAATTCCAGAGTTCTAAGCAACGAGAATAATAAGTTGAAGATCACATGAAGAAATAAAAACAAGCCAAAAGCATCAGCAAAATTTGATCTTACCAAAATTCTCATTACAATCCTCCAAAGTTCTCATCTCACACAAGAAAAGTTTGAAGCAAATATAATCTAAAGGAAAAAAAAAACAATGGGGCAAACTCTTCTTTATTATAATATCTAACAGTTACGGTTTCATGCATTCAACATGTAGCAGGAACACCACCAACCAATATTTTGAAGGAAAGAAGAACAACACTTGAATTACACTCTAGAGGGATGTCGAGCTGTTAGATGAATTCGACATTACAGAGAGAACATCTGTCACAGATGCCATGACGCTCAATGCAGCTTTAAGAACTTCCTGGGGACACCCTGGTTTCACAATGGTGTCGAATCTAGAATAGTAATGGAAACAAAAAATGTAAGAGCATAGTCAAAAGATAAAACCCCAATAATAGGCAAGTAATAACAAGAAAAATAATGGAGGAAAGAGAATTAAGAATGAAAAATGAATGCGAGTACCTTATCGAGATATTCCTGTACTTGCTTGATACGACCCATGTAATCCTGGTCTTCAACACACAGAATTACAGTCTTAGAATCAGCACCTGGACCATCAAACTGAAGGGGTCCTGGATTTCTGTAGATATCTTCCAATAAAAATCTTGATGCGTTTTGCCTCAACAAGCTGAAAAGGCAGCCAATTCATCAGAAATAATTTTGAAAGGGTTTCCCGAAAGAAAAACTTGAATGTACCAAATATCTGATGAAACATAGCAGAAACTTACTCATACGATTTCCCTTTCAGATCAACGGTAGCAGGATGAATAGCAGGCTTTCCAATTGATGCAGTAGAGCCTGGGTTTTGAGACCAGCGCTTCACAGTCATCATCGCCTGAGGTTAAAGAGATGTCAATATTCTTTTCACTAGAAACTAAAAGGTAATGCCTAGCAAGGAAAAATGCAAGAAAAGATAGACAAACGTCTTTTGAGTAGAAACTAAGAAAAATGCAAGAAAGTTAGATAAACATAAAATTAAAACATTTTAAAACTGTAAGAGAAAAAGAGGAACGTAACTGTAATTGGAGCAGCACCACATTTCCACTTGTTCACAGGATTCTTTAGGTTGGTCACAGTTGCCATGTACCCATTCAAACCAGCTGCTAGTATATGATAGCAGATGTGTCCAAGCACCTAAAATAAAGTAATTAACATTATTAGGCAGGAATAAGGTACATGACATCTTTCAAATGCTTATATATAGCGATGACAGCATACATAGGCATAGTCGCAGTCAAACTTTGACGGCAAGGATCCACGGGCCTGGTAACCAAAGAAGTGACAGATAGCATTGAATTTCTTTCCCTTGTATGTGCCTTCTTTCTGCTCAAATAACACAAAAAGCATGCTGTTTCAGTTTAATTATATCACTTCAGATGTATAACAAAGCTCCAGTATAAACCATGCCAAGTTAACATTAATCAAGGATATCTAAAACCAAGTAAAAAGTATTTACTAAATACATCTGCCACTGCTTCCAGATTGTCATTTAAATGAAGCCAGATTGTCATATAAATAAAGAACGAAAAAAGGAAAAAAAAACAAGCTGCCGCTTCTTCATTTAACAAACAAAAACAGGATAATTATGGGACCCAAAAAAAAAAAAAAAAAAAAGAGCGAAGGGGTGGAGTCGATCTTTGAATCATACCAAGCGCTTATTCATTTCTTCCTCCACCAGACATGCGATAAGTTTTTCCGTCTCAATCTAGAGAAAAATTAAATATCAGTCATGATGTACAGTAAATTGCAAGTAACTATCAAAGTAGCTACAAACTTGTACCTGTGACAACTGTGCAGAGTTATCTGATTCAGGGTGCAGAAGTAGCTGCACCAGTCACAAAAGCAATCTTGAATGAGAATTCCTTGATTACTGAAAGATGGCATTAAATGATAGTGAAAATGATACCTGTTTCTTGATAAAGGGAGGCATAAATTCAAACAAAGCAGATGCCCAAGGAGAAAGTTGAGAAGAGATCTTATCAACAGGAACGCCTTTCCCAAGCAGACCATGTATTTCCTGAGGAAAATTTAACAACTCACAAGTTATTTTGTATGATGATAATGGACATGATTTTTGTTTTGGAGGAACAATGCATGAAAAAAGAGAAGCAACAGCACAAAAGGTATTCATTTTAGTGGCATTGATTACCTTCAACAGAGCATAAATTTCCGGGATGCTTTCGATAAGCCCCTCTGGCAGTAAAATGACCCCATGGTTCTTGTCTGTTTCGAATTTGTTTGGTTAGACTCCGACCAAGGTAATCATGGGTAAAAAAAACCGAGGGAAAGAAGAAAAAGGCTAAAAATGACAATTTCAGTTCATGTCTAACCTAATTCAGCTCTTGCTTGAACAGCATCACAGATTTGTTTGGTAATGTCGAAAAGAGTAAACTTTGAGGCAGCAACCTCCTCACCAAGGATGACCTGAGGTCAAGTGAAATTTAAAAAAAAGGAAAAAGACACAGGCAAAAGGCAAATCCGCAATAGAAAAATATAGATGAAAACAAACCAAATTGGGATGAGACTGGAGGGTGCATTCCAAAGCAACATGGGATGCCTTGCGACCCATGAGTCTAATAAAGTAGTAATACTGAAAAAAAAAGGAAATAGGGAGAACAAAGTTAAGACCTTTATGTGAGGAAAAGTAATAGACAATTGGGAAAGATATAATAAACAACTCAAACAGCAAACCTAAGGGAAGCAACCCATCATTACCTTCTCTGCGGAGAGAGCATCAGTGCAGACATTGCTGATAAGCTGAGAATTGACCTGTATACAAGGATAAAATAAAATAAAACAGTAGTTTAAGTGAATATCAATGAGTATTATACAGAAAGAACATTCAATAAGAATGGTCAGTTGAAAATGAACAAGTGGTGTACAGAGCATGAAGGCCGTTTAGTTCCTACAGAATACTTCATAAATCATCAATCTCATATAATAACCTCAGTCCCCAAAACTGTCAGATATTTGATGTATTCAAGTAATAGAGTTGGAAATTCTCCCCTATGGTGCATGGATTGAGGATTGACCGATTACAGATTGTCATAAAAAAAATAGTTTCTTCGGATTGATACCTTGCATATCGTGTCAAAACCAACATTAGCTTCCACAAACTGATTCTTGAGATCTCCATTCAAAGTAACAGGAACCCCAACCACCTGAATGAAAGTGGGAAAATAAGATATTAAGAGAATTTAACTCATAAGCCCAAAGAAGATTGTTAAGAAACTAGCAGGTGCAGAAAAAAAGATTCCACAGCACAAGGATGAAGATTATAAGTCAAGTGAACATGGCATTTATAGATTATGAGTACCTTTGTTGGGCATTTTGCTTCAGCAAATGTTTCAGCAAGCTGAGCAGCATCTGTGTTTGATGTTACTCCTGTAAACAGTATCCAATGTTTTAGAGTTAATAATGTCCAACTCCAATATCATATATGAAACACTATTAGTAATCACTAGGCATCAATTTTACCTCCAATAATGACAAGGCCATCCAACTTCAAATCTTTGCAAGCAGTCATTGCAGCGTTAACCTGCTCAGTTGTCCTAATTTGATCTTTTGTCCGTCCCAGCAAATCATAACCACCTAGTCAAGTGGACAGATACAACACCATAAACTCAAGTGTCAAGTTGAAAGAGAAAATTGAAATTTCTTACAATAGAAAGGCACCATCTCAATCCCTACCTTGATTCTTGTAAGTGGCAAGAACATCATTTGTGATCTCAAGAGTTTTCTGAGCAAATAAACCCTCAGAACCACCTGTTCGCAGACGTAAAGCAACAACCTAAGAAAATTCCACATCGGAAAGAACTTTGAGAAAACTAACAAATCAAAGTTGCTGTGCACTAGATCTCAGAGTAGACATAGTAATGCTTAAGCAAGGCGAAATGCGAAACTTGAACCAGGTATAGAAAACAGTGCAGCTCACCAAGAAATCCAAGTAAAACACTGCTTTTAGTTGTGAGTTTTGAGGGCTTCATAAAGACCCCAAATGACATTGTGTCCTCCTGGAGATTGCCTTCCACAGAAGACAATCCCGACCCTGTTTATAGATATAATGGCCAAAACATCATCACCAAAAAAAGTAAAACATAATAATAAAAGTAAAAATTTAAAATGGAAGCAATGCCCATCATGTTAAAGAAAAAACAAAGACCAAAAGCGATAGCAATCATTAAACTTCAGGAAAAGGAAATGACCCTATATGCATTAGCTATAACAGAAACACCTTTATTTTTCTTTTCACTCCTAAAACAAATGTTAATGAATATGTTAAACAAATATTGAGGACACACCTGATAGCAGGATGCTCGGTAATGATCTTAGCATCAGGCACTTGAGCAGTAGCCCTAAGGAAGTGAGCCAAAGGTTGACCATAAGTGTGAGGAAATGCTCGAGCAATGGTGTGTGCGTCATTTGGGTCCGAAGCCGTAGTTGCATCACCATATTCAACTCTAACAGTAGTTCCCTGCACCATCCATCAAATGCCAAAAATTAGAAAAATCAAATCTAGAAAAGCAGCAAGCTTCCCAAAAACTATCTTAAAAAACTAGCTAATTTTTTAAACTTGAGAAGAAACCTTAACAAACACCATCTTTTTAAATTTCAAACATGCATGCATGACCAAAACGAACAATTTTTTCAATAATGCGGCATTCAATTGGAGTAATTAGGTTGTTAACTCAGAACATGAAACAAATCCAGAATAGAAGTTTGAGAAAACAAGAGATCGATCAACGAAACGGAGGTGAAGAACCAAATAAATTATTCAGATCTAAGCTAAGCACGAACAGCATCAATCCAACAGGGAGTACAAATCTAAACCTGGAGGCAAGGAGGGAGGTGAGGCTGGTAGAGAGATCGTTGTTTTTGGAGATCGGAAAGTTCTCTGGGAATGCCGAAATCGGAATCCATTTGATATGTGTTGTTGTAGGTGACGACGACTAGTGTTGGAGTATTGAGAGTGTCAGAGAGAGAGAGACTTCAGTTAAATAAAAACTGCAGGCAGGCAGGCGATACAACCAACGAGAAAAGCAAACACCAACGCCTACGAGTTTGCCCTTTTACGTCAATCACCTGCTACTTTGCCCCTAGATTTTCAATATTATTACCCATACACCCCAAAATTATGAAAGATGCACATTGGTGCCGGAATCAGTTCGGTTAAAGAAATCATAATTTCAACCTAACCTATAAAAACCGGTTAATAACTAATCTATTTACATTTTTGTTCGGTTCAGTATCAAGGGGTAATATGGGTGTGATTGTGAAATATGAATGCTTAGTCGATAATAAAAAATAAAAAGGTGAGCTAAGTGCAGTTTTTGATAGAATTGGAACATTCGCAAGCATATGCTCCGAAGGACATGTATGTCATTTGCTATTGACTCACCAAACAAAAGTAGCCGTAGTAGCAACTGAATATATACAGGAAATGTGTTGATAGACTGTGACGCCTCATCTCACTCTCACCTAACCCTCATACTACCTACTTCCGACT